>MU160618.1:4069-48104 GCA_015888305.1 Antheraea pernyi | reverse complement strand
TTTTTTTTTTTTTAAGTAGCATATGGAAATATAGCTTAATTTTTTTGCTAAACTTTCTGCTATATATAGCACAAAGAAAATTTACAAAAATTCGTCAAGAATATCATGATATTTGATATGAACTACATTTTTTTTACTTTCGTTCGTTATCCTGGAGAATCCCTTGTGTTTTATGAAACAAAAAGTATCCTAGATGTAATCTCGTAACATTAGTTATCACTGTGCCAAGTTTCGTCAAAATCGGTTCAGTACTTTCCGAGTGATGCGCGTTCACAGGGACAGACAGACAGAGACAGACAAAAATTTTAAAAGGGTTATTTTTGGCTTCTATATCGACAACAAAGCCTACCCCCATCAAAATTTTCAAAAAATATTTAATGTACAGATTTGACCCTGCTACAGTTTTATTATAATATAGAAGATAGATATGTGCCACGTTACGTCATATAAATTATGCATAATCAAATCAGTTCCCAATATTGACAAGAACCGTAAATTTTGTTTTCCTTTGTAACCCGGCATTTATTATTTAAGCATCACTATAATATGATCCGACTAGTTCACACTAAAAAAAAACCACTTATAACGAGTATTGCTGTAAGTTCAATGGAAATGCAGTATCTAGCCGAGTAAACTTGATTAAAACATAAGACCAAAGGAAATGTCTAGCTTCAAATTGTGAAGTTTTTCTAAAACACTGATCATCATCATCTTCTTACCCTTATCCCACCTAAGTAGGGTCGAAAAAGGTTGACACTGAAAATTAAATGTATTTCAATATCTAAATATATAAAAATCTAGTGTCATGATGTTTGTCCACGATGAACTCTGAAACAGCTCAACCGATCTTCATTAAACGTTGGTATTTATGTATAATTAGGTCCTACTTGAGAGATACGATAATTTATATTTCGATTAATGCCCTCGATATTTTTTAGTTTACAATTTAAATGATTGTCAATGTTGGTTATTGTTATTAATTGTTACTTTCATCGGTCTCAAACAGGCGGCGCTTTAAATTAGTTTGTTGACAGAAATTTGTAGGACCGACTGTTATAGATATATCATAGATGGCGCCAATTAGAAATAAACTACAATTACAAATACAACAAAAAAATGTTTTTTTTTGTATATAGACGTTTTTAAAACAAAAAAAAGGTGTGTGTGCGATTCACACACGATAGTTTATAAATGTTTACCGCCCAACGAAGTGAGTACGGGTCAGTAAGTATTTAACAAGAAACTACTAGGAAACATTCCATTCAATAATATTACCAACTAGCTGTACCCGCAGCTTCGCACGCGTCTTTTTTATTTGTATTAAAAAAATATAAAATTGTGAGCCCATCTACAATTATAGAAATGCTCTTTAAAAATAATTGTAAATACGACACGCACGTCCTTTACAGTAAAATGTAACGTATACATTAGATATATAAGTACTAACAGTGTATTAAATGAGGTTTATCATCAGTAACATATTTAGAACCATAACCCCTCAGTGGTCACTTACACTATATAAGGAACTAATGAAAAAGATACTCGAAAGATAGATAATGATATAATATGCTGCCCATATTATCAATAAGTAATACGTTTATGGTCTAATATCTTATTAGAAAAACCCCTTCTATCTTTAAAATTACTATTAATAATTATTATGTTGAATTGTAAACAATGAATGAGCTGACATATTATGAATGTATTGAAATCTTGCATAAATATAAATCAAGATATAACACGTTATATCTCTCTAAGCAGTTTTTAATATTTGACAATTTAAATAAAATAAAATGGCCGCCAAAATTACCAAAGACAATATAATTCAGAATACATACATACAGATATTTATTCTTGGAGTCCAGTACAACGCCCGTCTTACGCAGATGCTTACAGTGAACAACATATTTTTGTTAACATTCATGCAGACGAAGTCGCGGGTAACAGTTAATCTAAAATAGAATAACCTAAATTACATTTTTATACGGTCAGCTGTCTGCCAGTGAAAGTCCCGTGAAAATCGGTCCAATCGTTTTGGAGATAGTATTGTGGGCAAAGTCACGTTGAACAACTAGTCTAAATTAAAACAGACTAAATTACTTTTTATAATGTCCGCTATATGTCGGTGAAAGTCCCGTGAAAATCAATCTAACCGTTTTGGAGATAGTATTGCGGACGAAGCCGCGGTTAACAGCTAGTCTAATCTGAAGTAACCCGCTGTAATTTTTGCTATCCGCCAGTGAAATTACCGACAAAAATTTTAAAAATAGCATTTTTTCGTCAGTTGCGTGTATACTTTCACACCCAATCAGTAAATAAAAAATTAATATTACATACAGACACTTCATTTTTATTATATGTATAGATTAGTATAGAAAAATGAATCAATGTTTTTACCACGTTTTAAGACGGTTATTTATTAATTCTGATAATTTATAAGAAGATACAGCGTCATTTAATCTATGTCACCAAAAAGACATGAAAACAGATTAATTTCTCCGCATATATTAAATAAATACCTTAACGGTTAATAGATGGCGTCACATGTATTTTACATCACACTATGGATACATGAGTTAGCTTCGAGTATACAATTGTACGTTCGAAAAGCATTAAGAATTTTTCAAAATCGGATTTTTATAATTTTTTGAAAGACATGTTGTCTGATTGGACAATAACGTCTTCATAAGATGATTATTTCAATATGTCAATCTGTAATTGATAGACAAGATAACTTCGAAATGATTTCGTAACCGTTGTATTGTAGCTTCTTTTATGTACAGACTCAGTACAACAATATTTTGAAGCGATGTAATTTGAAGTAATGCATCAATATTTATGGTGAGTGGTGTTATTGTGTTGGTTATAAATAAAAGAGCCTTATATTTCTTGCAAAAATAAACATAATAATCATAAACATGAAAAAATCTTTATTATATACTTTATGTATTTGCAAAAACACTTGCTCTGCTGTAGGTCTCCTCCAAAGACGTTCATTTCTCCCTATCTTGGGCCACTATTCTAATTCCAATAATCTCTCGTAAAAAAGTTAGTAATAATCCCTCTTTAGATCACATTTTGCAATACAAACATGTTATAATTATGCGTAAATTTTAAATTTCATTAAAAAATGAGCCAATTATTGCTAAAATTAAAAATAATAATTCAGAATAAAATAAACTCATTGCAAAATGGTTGTTACATACAAAATAATTGTTTGTTCTGCTTTCAGGTTTTAATTACTGAACCAATCGTAATGAAATTTGGTAGACACAAGCGATGATGGCTTAGTTGATAGGTTGTTCGGGACTTGTCAGATAGATCGCGAATTGCATGTATCAGGCAATAGCCAAAGCCGAGGTGTGCGGGCAGCGCGTCTCTGGAGGGATGTTGAGAGCTAGCCCGCTGTTGGTTTAGCGTGTTTGACATTTTAGTCCACAACGTCATTCAGCACATGAGATGGTGATTAAACACAAAAAAAAAATCTATAGAGAAAAAAGTACTGTGTCAGATGGATATCTCAAATCTGCTCAGACGACGTAGCCAGAAACCAGTAATGTATAAATTCGTTGATGATTACTAGATGGCGCCACTAGTAGTTTAAATCACGCTATTTATACTTGAGTTACTTTTGATTACTAGTAGGATAGGATTATTGTAATTTCAGACGTCAAACGTCGTTCACATATTAATTTTTGTAGGACGTATGCTCTAATAGAGTTATATGTCTGGATAATTAAAGACGTGGAGAAATGGAAACGTCCGATTTCTGTGTTAACAAGTAGTCGCGGGTTATAACAGGTCAAACATATTTGTTATTACTGCTACTGTTACGCAATAATAACAGATACCAATTTCTGTTATTAAATATTGTGTTATTTTTTTCAACCGCGGCCCATAAGGAAGGAAATAACATACAAATAATGAGTTTAAAGGTACTATAGACTACTAGTAGTTTGTTGTCATTCTAAAATAACGTCAAATGTTGTGTCGGGGTTTTTGGCGGGATTTTGGTCTGTCATGTAGTGGATTTTATATTTTACTCATAATCTTGTGTTACTTGACTATATATTGTGTAAAATTGGTGGTGTTTTATGTATAGTTTGTTTATTGTGCATAAGTGAATTGAAGATAATAGAAAGAAAAGAAAGAAATATATTTATTGCCATAGTATAAGTGTACAAAAAAACTTTAACCGTAAAAAAGTAAAACTATGACAAAGAAACCTAACAGCGCTGGTTTTCAGCTAGGCCATAATACCACGGACCATGAATTCTGAGATGCCACAAAAATTCCATGGAAAGTTCTATCAAGATGGCCACCATCTTAGTAGTTAATTGAAATTATATCAAGAAACTTTGTTGTTGAGCTCAGATATGTCAAATATTTGTAATGACGTATTGAGATATTAACTTAAACGTTAATACAAGTTAAAATTAGAGAAAGTCACAGTGAAGCGTAGCCAGGCATAACCTGTATAAAATATGCAAACTGTTTGACCAATTTATATTATATACATACTTAAGGAAGCAACACTTGACATTCTAAAATAATATAAGACAGTAAAATAATCACGCTAACATTAGTGCTGCAGTGTTTCCGAACATAAAATATTTTTAATTCCACCGTCCCCATTCCATCAGAGGACGACCAGACGCCGTGAGAGTTTCCACCCTTATGTAGTTGATATTCCTGAGATTCGTACGAAGCGATTTGCTTCCACATTTATTATACGTACGGCTAAGGTCTGGAATTCACTCCCGGCGTCTGTCTTCCCGTTATCATACAACTTGGGAGTGTTCAAGAGTAGAGTGAACAGGTATTTAGCAGGTAAGCGCGATCCATCGTCAGCTTCATCATCACTTACCATCAGGTGAGATCGTGGCTAAGCGCATATCTGTAAAACATAAAAAAAAAAAAAGTAACAGCTAACTCATAATACGACTAGAAATACGTTTCACTTTTCAAGGATGATAATATGTCCTAGTAAGATTACAATTTGTATTTTTCGGGTTATAATACTACGTGCATCTCGTTTTAGCAACAGTATATACAATGGGTGTGAGCGAGATAGATTAATTAGCAAAATGTCAGAAAACAGGATCTAATTAAAGAGTCACGTTTCAACAATGATATCTTCTTGTTAAATTACAACTTCTATTTTTCGGGTTATAATACTAGGTGCTTCTCGTTTTAACAACAGTCTATCAAATGGGTGTGAGCGAGATAGATGAATCAACCAAATAACAGATAACACGATCTAATTAAGAATTCGCTTTTCAAAGAGGATTTCTTCTTATGGAAAGACTTACTATACTTTTGGTTTATTTCAAATAAATACTAGGTGTGTCTCGTTTTAGCTTATGACAATATTATACAAAAGACAAAGACAAGAATAGTTGTTTCATTTTTTATTGGCTGTTATTTCAAGCTATGTTAGTGACCGGCAGTTATCGAATACTGAAAATGTTGATTGTTGATAGTGGTTGAATAACTTGAGTAGTAGTAATTAGAATGATATTTTTAACAGATATTTTGACATCGCAAGAACAACAGTTATCTTCGAATACTTGTGATTTATATATGTTATGATAAATACGCCTCACTCCTATTAACAAGTCTTACGTCTATTTCATTGGTAGATGGAAACACGGTCCGGAAAAAGTCGAAAAATAGGTACTAACAGGAGCCTACTGCTGTCATACTGCTCGAACTATCAAGTAGAACGCGAGTGATACATCTATATCTCGGATTGTCCTTACCTACAATCTATATATGTGTGTGTGTATAAATATATATATACAATAAGAATGTGTCTGTACTTTTATGACCTTCGTGAAAAAAATTGTTGCAGGTGTCTGGGAATAAGTAACAAAATGCATTTCAATCATTTTTAGAAATGTCTATCTGTCTGTCTGTTTGTATGAACACGCATCACTGCTAAAGTACTGGGTTCACAATAAAACCTCACCAAGAAAATCATAAAGATATTCCAGAGAATAACTTAGTCTTTGTTTAATTAAAATCCTATATAAGTTATTGTAATTTGAATGACGGCTCGAGTTAAGTACGAGAGAGAGTAGTAAATCAATTCTACTATAATAAAGCTAAGAGGTTTGTATGTTTGGTTCAACGCGCTAATCTCAGAAAGTACTGGTCTGATTGGAAAACTTATTTCAGTGTTAAATAGATAATCTATAGAGGAAGGTTAGAGGCTATAGATAATCACGTTAATACCGATAGGAGGGGAGTAAGAATGAAGATTGTTTGAAAGTCGTTTTCTTTTCGTTTTCAGAGCTTCCGCTGCATTTAACACGCAAGAAGCTCTTATTTTTCGTCACCTTCCCCACCTGATATCTATACACTGGACCCAGGTTCAAACTCTGTGAGAGTGTATAGTACGTTACTTACATAAAACACTATTCCAAACTTAAGGTTTGATATATTTAGAAATACGTTATGTTTGATCGCTCTGGGATCTTCAACTACTACGATTATTTAATGAAACAAATATAATTAAAAAATAATTACCCGAATATCTACGTGTAGTTTGTCTAAAGAGATACGTTTATATACATTCGGCAATTATTAATTTTAATTTATTCATATAAATTAAGAACTACTCGCGTTGCCACAAACAAACAAACTTAGAGCTACGGGACGAGCTCGTGGTCGACCGATATGCTGAAGCGGCCTGTCCGCGCCTGCGAGTCCCCACACCCGGCGCAGTGCGAGGGCGAAACCTTCAAGTGTCTGGAAGTTCTTCCATAGTCGGACGGCTCCCAGATCTACATCGACGGGTCGAAGATCTCCGGCGGTATAGGAGCCGCCTTGACCTGGTTTAAGGAGGTAAAAAAGTACAAGTACTCCACATTTCGCCTGAAGTCCTTCTGCACGGTCTTCCAGGAGGAGATGCTGGCGCTGCTAAGAACGGTCCAAGCGGTCATTAAGGCGAGAGCCCGGGACGTCGGCATCTATAGCGACTCAAGGCTGTCACTGGAGACGTGAACTGGCGTACCCGGCTCCGCCCAACCGCCTGGCCCTCGCGGCACAGCAAACGCTGCGGGAGATCCGTGTAGATGAGGGCTCTATCTGCCTGCACTGGGTGCGGGCACACGTAGGGACTGCGGGCAACGAGTGAGCAGATGAGCTGGCGAAAAATGCCGCTCATAAAAATGCTGTGGCCGACTACGATCGGTATCCGATATCATACGCAAAGCGCCAGATACGCGGGGCCTCAGTTAGGGCCTGGCAGAAGCACTACTAGGTCTCCGCCACTAAGGAGGTGACGCGGACATTCTTCCCAAGGGTTGAGGATGCACATCGCACCGGGACTTTGTGGTGTACCTGCACAGGTTCAAGGTGAAGGATAGCCCCGCGTGCGCCTGCGATTCAGATACCGCCGAGACCGTCTACCATTTTATTATAGACTGTTCCATATTCGGCTCGTCCCGGAGCAACCTGTAGGGTAGAACCTGGTTGAGGTTTAATATCCCAAACCTCCTCGTTCGGCTGCAAGACGAGAACCATCGCGCCGCCACCCTTAGTTTCCTGGCTGAGGTGGCCGCGGTCGTCCGAAACAAATAAACAAAGAAAAATTTAAAGACAATTTAAACATAAGCAATCGATGTATGTATAACACATAATCAGGACTATTGTAATAAAGTGTACTTTAATAAAGAAAGAATATAAAATAAAAAGAAAGAAAGTGTGAAAAGAACAGCACACTAACAAAAGAGACTGAATCAAATAAAAAATAAACGATTAAAAAGGTCTCGCATAAACGTCCGAGAAGCATGGGACTATAAAAAACAAACTTACATTCGCATTTATAATATTAGTTAGGATTTTTAACATACTTTGTACTTATTAACCGACTTCAAAAAAAGGAGGAGGTTATCAATTCGTCTGTATTTTTTTTTTTTTTATGTTTGTTACCTCATAACTTTGGACTGGGTGAACCGATTTTGATTATTCTTTTTTTATTTGAAAGCTGGTACTTCCAGTGTGGTCCCATTTTAATTTGGTACAGTTCCGACAACGGCATCCAGCGCAAAACCGTATAAGTTTTAAATTTGCATTAAGTATGTACACGACAAATAGACGAATAACTCAATATTACGCTAACCGATTTCGATGATTCATTTTTTATTGAAAAGGATGTACTTCAAGGGTAGTTTGATGAGAATTTGGTTAGGTTCTGATTATGGGATCCGTGACAAAGTAAGAAAACTTTCAAGAAACGAGCCTACTCCTTTCTTAAGGGCCGGCAACGCATCTGTGTTTCCTCTCGTGTCGCAATTGTCCATGGCCGGCCGTAATCACTTACCATCAGGTGACCCGTATGTTCGTTTGCCACCAATATTATAAAAAAAACTCTTCAATTCTTAGGAGCCTATTGTGCTTATGTTCGTTGCTGTGTTACAACATGACGCAAGCATTGTAATTACATTACTTAAGGTGTATGTATGTGGTGGTGTAGGTGGTACCGACATCCAGTATATCTCTAGATAGCACACATATTCATATGTTTTATTTCATTTGGTTAATTTGATAAGCTATTTATTTTCCGCTTTTTAGTGCCTTATGGGTTTTTGATTGATATTGAAGTCGGTTAATACTTTTTTTTGAAAATTTACTTTTTAATATAGTAAATTAGATACTTTAATAAGGAACTACTAAAAACAATCCATTCAATAATAATACTAACTAGCTGACCCGTGCCCACTTCGTTGGGTGGTAAACATTTATAAAAAACTGCCTTTTGTGACTTAAATATAAAACTTAGATATATGCTGTCGCTGGTTTTTTCGTACGCATTATTAAGCTCTACGAATTTTCTCTAGAACTCAATCATATATCTCTCATCGTTAAGGCATCGTTCGTAAGAAACGTTTTAGTTCGACCGCTTTTTCTCCGATTTACTTTGCAAATCCGACTACCACAAAAAAGTCTTTTGATTTTTCGCGTTAATATATAACCTATGACACTCAAAAATACCGTGGCGTTCTATTCTTAACAGAATTTTCAAAATCGTTTTAGTAGTTCCTGCGATTATGCCCTCCAACATCACAAATTGACAAACTTTACCTCTTTATAAAGATTACTAAAGAAAAATGAATTAATTTTTTACCACGTTAGTAAGAAAATTGTTTATGAATTCTGATTATTTATAAGAGGATGAAAGCGTGATTATTTTAATCCATTGTTTCGCATTCAAACTACATAAAAACGAATTAGTTTCTCCGCAGATGATAAATAATTACTTTAACGGTTAATAGATGGCGCCACATGTATTTTACATCACACTATGGTTACGTAAGTTAGCTTAGAGTATACAATTGTACGTTCGAAAAATACTAAGAATTTTTCAAAATCGGATTTATATTATTTTTTGAAAGACAAGTTGTCTGATTGGACAATAACGTCTTCATAAGTTTTTTATTTCAATTTGTAATTGGTGTTTTAGTCCGGTGAAGCTGTGAAGACCCTGCCAGGTCAATAGCGTAGCCAGTTCGAGAAAAAAAAAATGTAAATGGTAGACAAGATAACTTCGTAATGATTTCGTAACTGTTGTATTGTAGCTTCTTTTATGTACAGAGTCAGTACAACAATGTTTTGAAGCGATGTAATTTGAAGTAATGCATCAATATTTATGGTGAGTGTTATTTTTTTTTTTTTTCTCGAACTGATTACGCTATTGACCCGGCAGGGTCTTCACAGCTTCACCGGACTACTAAGGTTGGCGCTTAAGGCACTCAACCGATTTGGTTTTTAGGTAACATATACAAGGGCGCACGCGCACCTCGGCTTGGGCTGTTACCTGGAAAAAATCGCGTCTGACCTAGCTAACTATTCTAAGCTATTCATACATATATACATTTGTGAACCATACAATCGAAATTGCATGATTCACAAATGAATACGTGTATATCGGAAAAATGGTGAGTGGTGTTATTATGTTGGTAATAAATAATAAAAAAAAACTCTTATATTTCTTGCAAAATAAACATGAACATAAACATATAAATACATAATAATCATAAACATTAAAAAATCTTATAACAATACTTTATTTATTTACAAAAACCCCTGCTCGGGTGTAGGCCTCCTCCAAAGACGTCCATTTCTCCCCATCTTGAGCCACTTTTAATTGGGGACACGCAAAAAGTATCGATATTTTGTGGTATCGAGTACATTTCATTTCGATACCGAAATTTTTGTACTCGATACTTTCTATTCAATACTTTTACTCAATGAGTACTTTTTGATAGGTATAGTATGAAATACAGAAATGATCTATTATAAACTTGACCTGACGGCTCATGTTTATGGCAACGCCATCTAGTTCAGTTGTAATGAACTCCCAAAAACATAACCTTGAGCTCAAAATCGATCCGTTCGTTCAGTTCCTATCCTTTCTTTTATTCGCTTCAATAATCAATCACTTGATCTTTTGACGTTATACTATAACTTATTTATTTATTTAAAAGGCACACATTACAGATAATAAGTAACTAACTATGTTTACAATTACAATTTATAGTTTTTTTTTTATAGCTATATTATCCAAAACTATATGCATGCACATCTATGCTTAACAAATATAATCATACAATCTTATAAAAGTATGCTAACTTACAAATATATATGATATTAAGGAGAAAACCTGTGTTTATGGACTATGTGACGAAATTTACTCAGACTAAAATGAAATATGTCCAAGTCGGTATCGGCACAGCAGGAGACGCAATTAGTGATAGTATTATATGAGCGACACATGTTAGCAATCGAATTATTAAAGGACACGTTATTTACTAAGTTAATATACTATAACGGTTATAGTAATAATATGTTCAATAGTTTAATAAAAATAAATATTTTCGAAAATAGGAAGTAACGTATCAAAAATTCAAATCTACTATTCACCACAATCACTAAAAAAAATATCTATAGAGAAAAAAGTACCGTGTCAGATGAATATCTCAAATATGCTCAGACGACGTAGCCAAAAACCAGTAATGTATAAATACATTAACAATTACTAGATGGCGCCACTAGTATTTTAAGTCACGCTATTTATACTCGAGTTCATTTTGATTACATGTAGGATGGGATTACTTTAATTTCAGACGTCACACGTCGTTCACATATTAATTTTTGGAGGACGTGTGCTCTAATGGAGCTATATGTCTGAATGAATGAAAGAACAAAGGAATGAAAACCTCCAATCTGTGTTAACAAGTCTTACGTCTATTCCATTGGTAATTGGAAACGTGGTCCGAAAAAAAAAAAACAAAAAATAGGTACTCAAAGAAGCCTGCTGCTGTCACATTTTGCCCGAACTATCAAATAGAAGGCGCGAGAAACAACTGTATCTCGCATTTATCTTACCTACAGTCTATACATATAATAAGAATGTGTCAGTACTTTATCGATTTTCGTGAAAAAAAAAATGTTGCAGATGTCTAAGAATAAGTAATAAAATACATTCCGTTCATTTTTAGAAATGTCTGTCTGTTTGTATGAACACGCATCACTGCTAAAGTACTGGGTTCATATCAAAACATAAAGCAGCATATCTCAAGAATAACTTATGTCTTCGTTTCTTTTTTTTTAAAGTCATTGGTGGCAAACGAACATGTGGGTCACCTGATGTTAAGTGATCACCACCGTCCATGGACACTAACAACACCAGAGTAGTTGCAAGTGCGTTGCCACCCTTTGAGGGGAAGGGTTAGGGGAGGGAGAGGAGAGGGGAGGTGGGCCTCCAGCAAGCACTATTACTTCACGTCGGTTTTCTATGAGAGGGTGGTACTACCCCGGACGAGCCGACCCATTCATGCTGAAACCAGTAAAATCGTATTCGTTTCATTAAAATCGGTCCAGTCTGTCAAAAGTTATTGTAATTTTAATGAGAAGAGTAATAAATCTATACAACTATTATTTGTTTGTTTGGTTCAACGCGCTAATCTCAGGAACTACTGGTCTGATTGGAAAACTTAGTGTTAGATAGATCATTTATCGAGAAAGGCTAGGGGCTATATATAATTACGCTAAGACCAATAGGAAAAATGAATGTTTCAAAGTCGGTTATTTTCCTTTTGAAAGCTTCCGCTGCGTGTTAGCGTCGGCCCAAAGTAACTATTCCACGTGGACGTAGTCGCGGGCAGAAGCTAGTACAAAATAAACGAAATTATGATTTTTTATTCCCCTGTTGCCTCTATCTTAGTGTCTATAGTATTTTAAACGGTTTCATTAAATTAAGTAAACATTTTGACCGTTACTAGATGGCGCCACTTCTATTTTAAATTGCACCAAGGACTATGAGAAATAGGTTTTCAGCGTACAAATAAGTAGTTGTGTACAGTTACATAAAGCGTTGTAACTATTTTTTGTAGGACACATTGTCTAATTGGACGATGTATCTATATAAAAAACCTGTCACTGAGTCCATCCTTTTTGACGAAAGTGATCAGCCTCCCACACAGAGTGGATAAAAACGACGGTAAGATGAATTTGTAATTGTAGTATTCTAGCCCTTTTGTTGTACTAACTAAGAAGAATAATGTTTCGAGGTGATTTGATTTCAAATTTGGCGGTACATTTGAATTGTCCCTTTAACCCTTCAGCTGGTCTTTTTGGATCTAGCAATTTTCTTTTTAAATTATAATTTTACCATACATTATTTGTTGTTTAAGTTTTTAAAATGTCGTAATAAATTGGGTATTTTTTTAAACGGTCTCTTGACCAGTCCATCGTAAGGACTACATTCATTTATATGGAACTTAAAGTCGGTGGTTTTGGATAGTCCAAGGATTAAATCGCGTACCTACTGAATTAAAGACATATTAATCTATATTAATATTAGAAAGTTGTAAAATTAGTAACTTTGTAATTTTGTAGGCGGATCTACTAAACCGATTTTGAAAATTCTTTTGCAAATAGAAAACCACGTTATTTGTGAGTGTTATAGGCAATATATTAACCCGAACAATGGAGAGATTTTTTTTATGGTTGTCGGACTTGCAAATAAGTTGGAGAAAAAACGGTCGAACGACAACATTTCTTACGAACGCTGCTTTTATGATGAGAGATATATGATTGAATTCTAGAGAAAAGTTATAGAGCTTGATAATGCCTACAAAAAAGTCAGCGACAGCACTTCAAGGTTTTTTTATATTAAGATAATCGAAAAAAATAAAAATAATACGTTGGAACAATTATAAATAAATTTTCTGTAGAAATGAAGTACCTAAAGATAAAAAAAAAATTTTTTTAATGTTTGTATATATTTATACCTATATTATACACTGAACACATACTCTGCATTTGTTATATATATATATTTGTATTTAAGTGATAGTTTGCCAGGAGGCCTTAGAAAAAACCCTACGACCATACATACTATTGATTTCATCATGATATTGCCCTTCACCACATGTTCTGATTTAGTCCCTAGGATTCGAACGTACGTTCACCGACACGGTGTCTTAATAAACTAAGGCATTATCGCTACAATTTTTTTTTTTACAATTTTTTTATTTATTTGCAGGTACATTTTCATCAGTTGGTGTCGTTTACCAACAGGTAGTATCGAATACTTGGATTAAGGATTATCAAGGCCATACCAGATCCCTTTTAAATATTCGCGACAAGGCTTCTAATTATCAAAAAAATTAACTTCAGTTTCACTTCTATGGCCAACTTAGAATTCCTTACTAAGGCTTCCAATTAATAGATTTTTATTATTTAAATCCCAAATTCACTTTTGTTGGGTTGTAAGAGACGATAATTGTGTCTGTCTATGTCGCGACTAACATAAATCAGATGCATCACTTGAAATAGTAGCATGTAGCCGTGTCGAGATTGGAGATACATATTTAGAAATCAAGCGAGATATTAGAAAGCACTGGATTGTTTTATTTATCTATTTTAATATATAATTCAAAATACAATGACTTAAGAGTTGATTAGAGATGTATATTAATAGACAATTAAGTAATAATAAGAAGAAGTAAGTTCTTCATTTATCTATACATATAATAATAATGTGTTAGCACCCACCTCCGGTGCCACTGCATCACATTCAAGAGACAAGACTACAACACGACCGGAACATTGATATTAGCGCCACCATATTATAAATATACATTGACACTAGCGCCATCATATTAGAGATACACATTGATACTAGCGCCACCATATTAAGAGACACATTGAAACTAGCGCCACCATAATAAAGATACATAAATAAGAATAATTATTATAATATAGATTTTAATAAGACTTAAATAAGAATATCATTATATAGAATTGAATCATTAGTTTGATCATTATGAATAATAAATAGTATATTCTTTGACTTCATAGTTCGGCCATGAAAGGCTAGATGTCGCTGATCTACATGTCGAGACAGATTAGTAAACCCATTCGAGATACATAAATAAGGATAATTATATAAAATTGTTATATAGCTTAAATAACATTAATTTGTTCATACTTTATTATTTTTGTGTTACTTAAATTATTTTGCGGAATTATGTATAAATAGTAATCGCTTTGACTTATATAGATGGGCCTTTAAAAGGCAAGATGTCTGTGATATCTACGCACTTCTTATATAACAAGTATTGTAAAGCGAAGCTCTGGCCAAATAAATAGTGACAGTATCTACTAAGTATTTATTGCCATTCCTGACTGCATCGACACTATACGTGATTAGTGTAATAAATGTAAATCTAACGTGCCTGTACTTTCTAGACTTTTGTAAAAAAAATCTCGCAGGTATGTAGGAATAAGTAAAATACATTTTAATCCTGTTTAGAAATGTCAAGTTGCGACTTTGTTCGCGTAAAAAAGGTGTTCTATCTCGTGGGGTGTTGTACGTGTGTAAATTGAATAAATATGAGCAATTTTTTTCTAATTATACTACATACTACACTAGTTTTTACTCATGGATTTCCCCGTGCTAATTTACTTAAGTAACCTAATGTTCTTTTCATGCAATCTTTCAAACAAACTAACCTACGCATTTATAGTATTAGTTAGGTTTGTTATTTATGACCCTAGAACAGGTAAGTAATCTCTGTAACATTTTATAGTTACTACAAATCCCCAAGTTATCTACTTGACTAAAAGTGTCGCCAAAATCGATCCAATGGCTTCAAGAACTAGCCCACACAACAACAGACGTTGCAATTTTACTATACGTATATAGACAGACCGATACAATGCACACTACGGATATTTCCTTCAGAGCGTGTCGTTAAGTGAAAAGTTCAAAATAAAAGTACGCGTTGTGAGACGGTATGGTTACTAAAGTTGGGGATTTAACGCTCGCTGCGACGATGGAACGTGTTTGGTTCAAGTGATAAGATATTCGTCTTTTTGGGTAAGTAAAGTAACAGCTTATTGTTATGTTTTTAAATTCTCTAAGTTTATTTATAACATTGCTAGCGATCCTGGCAGACGTTGTCCCGCCCTGATAAAAAAAACCTACACAAATTATATTCCTAAGCCTTCCTTGTAAATCACTTTATCTACTGGTGAAAACCACATGAATCCGTTTAGTAGTTTTTGAGTTTATCGAGAACAGACAGACATGACACAGGACATTGTTTTATGTAATAATTCATATCTATAAAATTTGAAAGTAGACTACATAGAGAGTCATAGTTAATATTGTTAGCACTCTCCGTACTACTATTGACTACAGCGGAGGTGTTACTAATGACCTGACACGCCATTGGTCGAAAGTTATCAACTGGTCGTAACTCGAATGAATGTATAAAAAGCGAGTCTGTCAACTCGTTAAAAACATTCTTGCTCGGTCGTCTCTCTGGAAGGTTGTATCGCGTGATTGTTGTTGTGTTGCGTGAGTTCTTTCCAATTTAGATTGTTATTTTTATTTCAAATTATTTCCATTGACTCTAGTGGTCGATCAGTGGTCAAAATTCGATCGTAATTAAAGTCTAGTTAACTTAAAATCGATAGAACATTTTAAGAGGAATATAATTATAAACACACACGCCCACGGGATTTTTATGTATAAAGATGGAATATATTTATCGATAAATAGGTCTGTTTTATTACTCGACTGTGTAGATAGAGTGCAATTATGTATTTAGATTCTTTGTAGTTGTAGTAGTGGCATTGGCTAACATAACATTAAAAATATCATCTGTCCATATGTACATATATACATAAATAGTTTATACTCATTTCACTTTTATTATTTTCACTTATTGTAAGTTAGTCTAGTAAGGCTACCTACGCTTTTTGTTTCTTAACAGTACTTTTTTCTGAATTAAAGATGCACAGTCTTCTTTATTGTACCCCTGCCAACGTGTGTGCAAAAAAATCTTGATAATCGATTCAGTAGCTAAGATGTGTAAATGCGTAACAAAAAATAACGAGCGAACCTTACAGTAGTCGCATATAATGTTTAGCATCTTACATATTATCCTATTATAAAATTGAGATTAAATATATGTGAAGTAAATTTATTCTGCACATTATTGGTCGAATATGTTCTAAGCATGAAAATATATGTAATACTTAAAGCGCGTGCTTGCTCGGACAAGTTTATGTCTAGTCATGGAAAATAATCAATAGTAACTTAAATCCTAAAAAAAAGTGCATGAGGTATAATTGGTTTTAAGATGGTTAAAGATATTCACATTAGCATTTATAAGATTAGTAAGGATTCTGTTTGTTTAGGGCTAATTCCCTAAACAATTATTATATACATTACTCTTTAAAAATATTTTCGGTTTCTATATTGTTATAATAAGATATAGGTTTTTTTTAGGGCTTTCCACCACTCTCCACCGAACATATCAGCCCCATTGTTCCCCAAGCTTTCTAGTTCCATCATGATAGTCTCTGATGAGGTAGCATTACCAGGTCATACAGCATCTCAGCTTCACCCGAACAGGGATCAGCCAAGATGCTGTGACAAATATCAATGTTCTGACAACTACTTTCATACTACTTATTAACGACTCTCTTTCGATGTTGTTCAGCACACTCCATCATCAAGTGACGCACATCCTCAATTTCTCTGCATACATCGCAGTTGGGAGACTCCACTTTGCTCATTAGGTATGCAAAACTTCTCGATAAATATCTTAACATAATGTCGGTTTAGATTACATTAATTAAACCACGGAATATGAAAACGCGGAAACTGTATTAACCGCGTCATTTGCTTAACTTATACCAGCCACTTTGCTCTAGTTTTATAGAGGGATCTTTCGATGACAACGTTCCACGGGCATGCACTCGACAACCTCGACGCTTCTACCTCACACCTGCTAGCTAGACACATTTACAATCTATATAGGCACCTTTCCTTCTTCCTAAGAAGATTTTATCTCATTACGTTTATATTTATACATAGGATGCATTAAAATTAATTACCGGAACTGACCTCTTAACTATAAGATTATTTGACTTTAAAATGTAGTTTTAAGAAGATTATTTGACTTTAAAATGTAGTTTTAAGTTCACCCGTTTGTCGTATGTTTTTTCATTTCGGTGTCATTTTAAACGCTGTGTACACGAGACAAAAATAACTTCACCGTTACATTTAATAATACATGATTTAGTTGGTCGTCCAGAGATGGCGCCACAGTACAGTTAGCTCGCGCTTTCACGTGGTCTCTGTCGTTGATGTCAATCGGACAAACTTCAATTAACCAGGTGTCCCTAATGAGCAATTGTCCACTTGTCTGTTCGTTTTCTTGTTGTATTTTTGTTCTTTGATCGTGTTAGTCGAAAACAAAGTGTCTCGTAGTCAAAATTGCCGTAAACACTGCGTCTTAGACTCTTAACCTTACCATGAATATAACTCGTGAAAATTCTCGTAGACGATAAGAGTAGTCTGGCGCATCAGTAGAGTGTCGTTCGCTTTCAAACTGTTTTTGGCAAAGACGCGGCACTCCAGTCGACCGTCTATAGCTGGTTTGCAGAATCCCAATGCCGTCGTGTTAACCTCATTGGAGGACTTAGTGATCATTGTCCATTTACCTCTGCGATCAACCAAAACATCGATACTATACACCCTATGATCAAAACAGACGGACATGTGACCTACCAGTAAATGCGTCCGTATGTTTGTTATTTCATCCATGTATTAGTATATAGCCGGCTTTGTCTGAAAATCGACGCTGCAGCGGTTGCACTTGCAAACTAGAGACAAAGACCTTTTTCATTCCATGCAATAATTGTCTCACTTTATTTTTTCTATGTATATACTTGTAAATATGTGCTGAATAAATATATCTCTCTTTCTCCCAGAAGATGTGGATGTTCATATAACTTGGCAAAAATCACAACTCCTAACAAACCTACAGACATATTTATGTGCTTGCTTACAAATTCGGATTTCTACATACCAGCTGCTAGAGAGTTTCTGTTCCCGGTTAAGAAGAGTTGCTGTCACCCAGCGGATATCTTTAGACCGTCATAAAAGTTCCATAAAAATATCCAAGTAAAATCAAAATTACATCGACGATTCTGTTAGCTCTGTCAATACTCTAAAAAGGGCGCTGAAACTAAGTGAAACATTTTGAGCAACAATAAATTCATTTCTGACCCGTCATTGTTTCTTTTTCTTATTCATTACTAACATTTACATTGTAAAAGGTGTGAATAGTGAGATGACATCTGATAGGGGAGAGTGGAATAGGAAATCATCTTGTGCCGACCCTACTTAGGTGGGATAAAGGTATGAAGATGATGGTGATTATATCTTTTACACATTTACCATAAATGTGATATATACCATGGTCGTAGAACGCTTCTAAGCCCACCTGGTTAGCTACCACCCTCAAGTTAAAACCTGTCGCCAAGAACCTGCTGGTGTGTTCCAATTTGACAAACACTTGAGAGCTAGTCCACTCCAGTTTTACCGTAATTACCAACTTAGGTCTGGATCTGGGAAAAGACCAGCATAATTATATACTAGAAACGGCAACAAATTGGTTATTACATGCTTCAGGTTCACTAGGTCCACAAACAGTTTTTTAGGTAATAATGTTAGGTTTTATAGCAAAGTCCCAAAACACATTACCGATTTGCCGGATAGTGAGTACAAGAACCATGCCAAGCGGGTTTTAATATCTAAAGGCTATTTATTATATTTATAAGGTAGATCAATATGTGAACGATTGTGACGCCTGGAAATGACACCCCAATTACGTAGTTGACCGTCCGTAGGAGGTTTTTAAAAGAAAGGCAATTTTTAGTCCTTTACAAAACTTATAATATAATTAATTGATTACAATAGATAACTTAAACTAAGGTGTGAACCTCCAAGCTCAAGCGATAGAGCGAGATTGTCGTTTTGTCATCGCTTGATTGTCCCACGAAGTGTTCATTTGACATGGTCAGCGATTTCCGATAATTCACATGGGAACTTGCACTGTAATCTGAGACCGCGTTATCTGGTTCTAGGTAGTAGAGTACGTTAGGTAGGTAGGCCAGTAGGTAACACCCCTCTCTGTGCATCCACTAATAACGAATGTAAATATTTATGTTATTGTCAAAATATATAAAATGAAAAGTTAAACCAGATCGAGTTTCTTGCCGGTTTTTCTCGATGACTGGGTTGTTTTCCGAACCGGTGGTAGCTTTGACGTTCATAAGCGCCTTCTCAGGGCCTAAATTGAATAAAGGATATTTTGATTTAGATCACATCGTTATTTAACATCAGCTTAAATTATTGTCAAACGATAAAATCCATTAATATAAAAATATTTATCACTTTTTATTTTCTATACATATAATAAGAAAGTAAATCCAACGTGTTGGTTCTTTTACGATTTTCGCGGAAAAATTGTTGCAGATGGCTGGGAGTAATTAATAAAATACATTTTAATCATTTTTAGAAATGTCTGTCTGTTTGTATGAGCACGCCTTACTGGTAAAGTATTGGGTTCACAATAAAACCTCAACAAGAAAATCATAAAGCACATTCTTGGGAGTAACTTAGTCTTTGTTTCATTAAAATCGCTCCACTCTCTCATAAGTTCTTGTAATTTTAATGACGGCTAGAATTAAGTAGAGAAAAGAGTAATAATCTTTAACAAATTTGGTTGAACGTGTTTATCTCAGGAACTACTGATCCGATTTGTAAAAGTATTTGGGTGTTATATAGCCCTTTTATCGAGGAAAGCTATAGATATATATCATCATGCTAAGTCCAGTAGGAGTGGAGCACCAATGAAGAATGTTTCAAAATCGTTTTTTCTTTTTCTTTTTAGAGCGTATTATCGTTAGCCCAAAGTAACTATTCCAAGCAGACATAGTCGCGGTTAGAAGCTAATAATTAATATAATGTTTAATTAAATTTGCGACAACTGATCCACGTTAGTTCCACATATAAATAAGTAGAGAATCCTTTAATAATTGGTTATGTAAGCCGAACACAGTAACTTGCTTATTCAGCCCGAAAGTAACACTCAGCCGTTTGTAATAAAAGGCCGAAGATGTACTCAAAACTATTACTGGAAGAGACATAATCTTTATTTCCATATGTAATGATAACAGTATATCAGAAAGTAATGAAAATTATAAGCTATACATTAGCGAACAATATATCTTAAATCTTTTATTATATTGATATAGTATGCCCGTATTGTTGTCGATATACTTAAGTTATTCTTATACGTTGCTATAATCACTGAGTTATGTAGAAGCAAACGCGGTAAATAAAACAATATGGCCGCCAAATTGACCAAAAAGGTGATATAATTTATATTACATACAAATATATGACTTTCAATCATGTATATTTATTCTTGGAGTCCAGTAAGGCACACGTCTCACGCGGTTGTAACATATTTTTAATCAATTTCACACGGACGAGTGCACAGGTAGCAGTTAATCACTACATAGTGTACTAATTCAAATAAAAAAGAAAGCGAATAAAAAACCTAAATTACTTTTTATGAGGTCTGCTATCTACCAGTGAATACCCCGTGAAAATCGGTCCAACCATTTTGGAAATAGCCATGCGGACAAAGCCGCGGACAAATAAAATAGAATATGACAACCGCTATAATTTCGGCTATCTGGCAGTAAAAAGTAAAATACCCGTTAAATTAGGTTCAGCCATTTTGGAGATTACCCGGAACAAACGAACAAACAGACAAAATATAGACAAAGTATTAATAAAATTTTTTTTTGGTCATTTGTAGCCATATCCATTCATCAAAAAGTTGTTATTTTGATTGTACATTCACATACTTTATTTTTATAATAAGTAACAGAGAACAAATAACAAATTAGAAATAAAAGTAGTATAAACTTATTAAAAAAAATGTCTTAAACTTAAAATGTCAAAAATTGTAGACTTGTAAATTTAAAAAAAGTGTGTGTGTACGTACGTGCACGCGTTAGAAGTTATACTTCTTTGGCGTAACAAGATAGAAATCTTTAAAATAAATCATCTTTCGCCTTATTCTACGTTTGTAGAAAAAACGACACTAACAATAGAAAAAAGGTATTTAATACATTGAAAGTTTTAATACAAAGAAATACAAACAACAAATACAAAGAAACAAAATGTTGACTATAGCTAACTTCAGGGTGTCGGTTTTTCGTGATGGTGTTCGCGCGCATCGTAATAACTTCAGGGTGTCGGTTTTTCGTGACGGTGTGCGCGCGCATCGTAACAATTTACTCTCATCAGTTTTCCCTAATGCGCCAAAAGAAGTAGGTATAACATCAAAAATATTAACGTAGAGGTGGAATCGGGAGTAATGGCAGCAATAATATTGAGGTTTTGGTCAAGGAAACTATAGCATGACAAAAAGGTATTTATCAAATATATTCGTTATATCGGAATATTATAACAACAAACATAAATCACACTGAAGAAATTGATAGCGGATACCGATCATTGCCACTATAAAATTTTATTTAGTCTTCTAGCAATCGTACAACATTCTTTATATCCACGTTTAGGATGGCTCACTCAGCTGGAAATAAATTGTTCATTATAGAGACAAAATTTCTTGTATAAAACTTTCTATGAATATAAATTTTAAAAATGCTGAATTTCAAAGTGAAAAACGTAGCTTCAAAATTGTTTCTAACGAATTCGATAAAGGAAATGTTTATGTCCTAATTGAGATCATTTCAAGCGATTGTAGCTGATGGAGTCGTTACGTTTCTTCGAATTTATATTCCATTATCAACTTGAATATACGCGTAAAGGAGTCTCGTGTCAAAACAATGAGATAATTGTAGAAAAAATTCTATCAATGAACTAAGAAACTTGCTTGGTTTTACAATACAACACTTCCACCGTAACTTAATATTATAAACTAGCCGCCCACGTGGAACCCAATATAAAAAAACGGTAACTAATAAAATTATCGGAATGTATTAAGTCCATTTACTTATCTAATTTTCTCTCATATTTAAGTCGCGTCGTTATTAAAACTACAATAACTTTTGATGTGCACCGATTTTAAAAGAAACCAAGACTAAATTTGTGACGCTTAGCTTAGCTACTCAACCGATCGTCCTGTAATTTTACATACATATTGAGATACAAAACAGGACTTTCTTTTAGAAACAAGGTGTTAAGTTGCTTGTGCAGCAATAGATGGCGCTGTACAATATTTTGATACAACTGTATCGCGATGTCAAGAGGAACACCAAATTAATGACTTTACCAGTGCTTGTTTACAAATTCGGGTTTCTACACCTCGTCCGCTAGGGGTTTCTGTACCCAGTTAATAATGGTTTCTATCACCCAGTTGTTATCGTTAAGTTCTCGTATAAATACTACCTAATATTTATATTAAAAATAATATATTACTCATGCTGCAAACAATATGGCCGCTATAAATTGTATAAAACAAATAAACAGCGATTTCAGTTCGAATTAAAATAATACGATAATTTATGAGTGCACGTAATGAGTTCAAGCAAGAGTGCAGATGTGATTTCTGTTTTAATTAAATTGTGCACATATTTATCTTAACATAATTAATCACTGAATTCACTTGTAACTTATTTTTAGAGGTCTTTAAAATGTATTATTTTTACTTTATGAGAAAAATTAGTAGTCCGGTGAAGCTGTGAAGGCGTTGCCAGATCAGCGTAGTGCCTAGTCATTACGAAAAGAAATAAAACAGGGATAGGGATCTGGCTATCAATTTATTTGGGTAAAGAAATATGAAAAGGCTACACGAACGCACAAAGAGTCACTGTGACTGGATTTTTTCTTTATTGGAAATTTAATTTATTGTATATTTAAATTACTCACATTATTCCATCGAAAAGGGGATAATAATTAGAAATTTTCGTAAACTCAGCAAAAACTATTACAAACATACAAGTTAATAAATAACGTGGTACAAGCGTTAATATCATTAGCATAAAGTTCAGTGGTACTGAGGTAATGTTGGCTTCCTGTCGCACCGTATGGTTATTCTAAGCTATTACCGAATATAATTTAATTAGGTGTATTTCTGTTTATTTTGTATAACAGATAAATATAAAATAATTTAGTGTTTGCTTGATTAATATAATCGCAATAATTTATAATCATTTATAAAACATCTAAAAGTGGATTAGGAATATGCTAAACATACCTTTCCTAAACATAGCTTTAGCACTTCCAGTTTGCTGAAAAGGAGATGGTAATATTTTTGAGATGGGACTTTCTAAATGAATATTTACAGTGTTTTATCAAAAAGGTTACGAACCAAGGTCGACTCTATGAGTATCTAAGTAATATATATATATATGTATATTTATTTGGTTTTAATTGGATAAATAAGTCTCAAGTATTTTACAGATGTATTTTAATGGTGAAAAGCAACACGTTCGTAATTTAAGAAAAAAAATTGTCTGTATCTATATATAAATTAATAATTATCTTTTTTATCTGAACTAGTTTAAAGAGAAAAGATAGATTTTTTGTTTGTAATAAGTAAACCCAAGAGATACTTGACAAATTTTAAAATGTTATAACCAATAAAAATATACATTTAAAAAAAAATAAGAATTGTATTTTATTTTTTAAATCTACATGAAAGCGACTGAAGCTGCAAGCAAAAGCAAGTTCTTTATCTATTTAATATTACCCTAATTATGATAATAACAATATCTCCTGTAGTAGAACTGGAGAGTCACAGCAGTTCCTACCAGACACCGGGAAGTACGTTGCCACAATGGCGAGGGGATTACAAGGGTAAGAAACTGGGATGTTGTGGTATTTTTCAGAAACAATTACTCCATTCATCATTATTAACCCTCGTATTGTATCTCCTTATTAGCACACAACTCGTTCGCACCTTCACAAAGTTGAGTTAGAGGTGTGGCATGTATTACATATGTTATTCAACAAAGCGACGGTCATGAATTACAGGTTATTAGTCCTACATTTCCTCCTAGGCATTACTATATTTTACTGTGGTAGAGCCACGCTGAAACTATTACTGGTTTCAGCATGAATGGGTCGGCTGGTCCGGGGTAGTACCACCCTCTCACGGAAAACCGACGTGAAGTAACAGTGCTTGCATTGTTGCGTTTCGTTCGGTCAGTGAGAGCGCTGGAGGCCCACCTCCCCTCCCTCTCCTTTCCCTCTCCCTCCCCTAACCCTTCCCTCCAAAAGTTGATCAATCTCACTATACTTTAAGCCGTCAGTATCGAAGAATGTTTTAGGTCACAGTGTTACGTGACGGTGTGAGAGTAGGCCAGGTAAAGGGGTGGCCTAAGCAAACCAGCTTATCGTATCGTCTGACAGCAGTGGATTTATATTCAAACTTTATCTTTCCCGTTACGGCAACGTTCAGGGCACGACGGGTACCGCACGAACGTTACGCTGCGGTTTAAAATAATACCGTGTTGGTGTAATTACAAATAAAATTAAATAAAACTCGACGCTCTCAGGCCGCATTGAAATGAAAATCGAGGAAAAGTTATAAAAGCTATTCATATATGAATGGTTTATTTTTATATCTAATTCCACGTAGTTCTAAACCAAAAGAAACTTCACAAAAGCTTGTACGTCGTAAATAATTGATTGCCGAAAAAAAAACAAATTCCATTTCAATTTGGCTTTGGTATTGTCGAATCATATTTTACTGAGAAATTGAAGTCTGCCATAGCTATTTATAAACATAATTCGTTTTTTACGAAAGGCTTCATCGGATATATTATGTGAAGGATATTAGAACAATACATTTCCATGAAAATATTACATTTACGGTCAATATTTCTCATCGTTCCCTATTAATTTTAACAATGGATGGATAAAATGGCGAAATGTATCTGGGGTATTTTATGACCCACGAATGCAGTTAAAACTCAGGGGGGAGGTGTAAAAAACTATAATAAGACCAATGGTGTTACATGAATTCGAGTGCAGGACTACGAAAGAGACGGATGAGAAAAGATTACATGTGGCAGAGATGCGAATGTTAACATGGATTTATTTACACAACATATACACACATGTAAATAAAAAAGATATTTTGACATCTGTCAATAAAGGACTTCAAAGAAGGTTGTGAAGGAGGTTGCTATGCTCGACTGTATGTATTATTTTACAATTACGTTCCTATTACCCTTTTTCATTCTACATTCAACAATGATATTATAACATACAACTATTATTATAATATTTATCCCTTTAAAAAATCAATGAACTATGGTCGAATGGGCGCCCCACTAGTTAAGTATAAAAACATGCTATATACATTTAATTTAAATTGTATATAGTAATAAATACGACCGTCAGCTGAGGCAAGCCGGCCACCATATAAAGCGAGCGACAGTCATTGTTATCATACGAGTAAGCATGAATGTCTTAAACAACTCACTTTTGATGGAGCGGAACGATTTTGGCGAAACAAAGATTAAATGTTACTAGACGATATGCTTTATGATTTTCTTAAAGAGGTGTTATCATGAACGTAGTATTTTAGCAGTGATACGTGTCACTCCTAGAAACGTGCAACCATTAAAAAAAAACTAAAGCACAGATGCGTCAGGTTTACATTCTTATTATTTATATAGATTAAACTAAATTGCGTAATGTTTCTTTTTTTAATTTAAAGTTGAATTCCACGATGTAGTTGTCGCAACGGATTTCGGCTGAATTTTCTAAGTGGCTACACATCCGGGGAACACTCTAGACACACGGAATGGTAGAATAATCTCTCTGGTCGACTAACCGACATAGATATATTACCAACGGAAGTTAGCTCAAATACTGTCTACAGGCGAGTGAATCTGATACGAGTTCGTGTGTACATTACAATTCATTTCTTTCGCTAATCTTTTTTTTGGGCTGTGAATTTTCTCTCACTCGAATATATACTTTAAATAATCTATAGAAAACTTAGAAAATTTAGAGATTATAAAACTTTTATTAAAAGTATTTGCGAGAATTATAAAATTCTTTATGTATATTTATTTAGGGATTTGATAACCTATTTAGCATCTCTCTATGTAACTTAGGAGCGAGGCATATTCCATTCAGAGTGCATTTTAAAATGTAAGCCAAACATCAACGGAGCAACATTGTCGTTGCGTGGAGTGTCGGACTGAGAGCGAGTTAAAACATGGGGCATGGTATGGTTAGTAAATAAAACAAAAAAAGTCGAGATAGTTATAAGAACCGCCGACAGAAGTGAAAACTCAAAACAATGGAATAACAGTGTTCTCTTTTAATTTTTTTAATGAATTGAAATTTCATAATTTGTATTTTAATATTATTAACATTAGCCTGGTTTTCACATGTATTGGCACATGGAGCAATCATTATATACATTTTTATACAGTTTATTAACTAATCAAACATACAACAGGTTGCAGACTTTCAATAACAAATATCAATATTACATGTACACAGGCCGCTACAGTACACATCGCTAGTCTGAAGTAAGCGAAACACGATCAGTCACGCTATACTGGCATGTCTCTGACGCGAAACTATAAATTTTTCTTCAACCAAAAATACCGCAAACGCGCCTGTAGAAGTTTTCACTTTAATAATATTTAATATAAAAATGCAATTGCGTTATATAGTACTAATGGTCCCCCGCGGCTCTGCACGCGTTTTTTAAATTATATTAAATAACTATGGTGTCACAGTTCCAAATGTTTTGAAAAAGCATTTCTTTAATTTACACACCTAATTACAATCTTACATTACGCCATCTACTGTAACATGTAACGTGTACATTAGATATGTGAATACGAATAGTATATCGAATGAGATGTGATTTATCATCAGCAACATACCTGGAACTTTAATCTACTATGTACCACCCTCACACATTTTTTTTTAATTTTTAACGCCCTCGTACAACCCTCTGGGGGTAAAATATCATAAAATTAATTTATAGTAAATTCAAACATACCAAAAAAAATATTCTGGTCAAGTTTCTAAGTTTTAAATCTACAGATTAAAAGATATATAGTATAAAAGAATTACCCACATATATCTGTCTTCAATTATAGTATGCCTTAGCAAACAGCAATCCATAATCTAGATTTATGCTCGCAAACACGACTTATCCTTCCCCATTGCCGTTTCCCTAACTGCCGTTTGATTTAAGTTCTGTCACATGTACAAACGGAATATTCAAAGCTAATTTCACTTGGCAAGCGTCGGTGCCTGACTACATGCGAATACTAACAGATTCACTGTAATATCTCGAATCTAAATAATTGAGTTTGATTTTTAAATCGTCAATATATGCCAATCAAGATTTATATGAAAGAAAAAGTAGTAAAAAAAGTCTAGTAAGCCATAAGCACTGCCGATAGAAGTAAAAACTAAAAACAATGAATATTTAAACGTGTTCTCTTTTGAACGTTCATATTAATTACAGTGTGGATGGAATTATTAACTAGTGTGATTTTCATATCTATTGACTCTCGGAGCAATAATTATATACATTTTTATAAAGTCTATTAAATCAATCAAACAATTAATCGGCAGGGAATTCACCCTCACACCTTGGAACCGCAATGGTCTCGGACGGTCCAGTTCCAGAGGCGTTTCCTGCCACGAACACTCCGATTGTGAAATGAGCTTCCAGCTGAGGCTTTTCCTGGGAACTACAGTATGGAGTTCTTCAAGGGGAAAGTAAATAGGACATTAAAGGATCGGCAACGCGCATGTGTCACCTCAAGTTGCAAGCGTCCATAGGTTGCGGTGGCTGCTTAACATCAGGCAGCCCGCACGCTTGTTTGCTACCATCGTGGTATAAAAAACGAGTGATGAGCTGCAAAATATAATAATTACATGTACACAAGCCGCTTAAGCGCAATACGGTCATGCTTGTGTAGCACGTCATGTTATTAAATGCTTTTTGTTAAAAGTCTTTATGTTAAAAATTCAATACAAACTCGTATACCTCTGTCAAATTTACCCCATTTTGTATAAAATATGTTTTGACGTATATAGTATATATTTGAACTAAAATTTTATTTAAAAAAATGAGTGCGTGTAACCGTCACACGCGTTTGAAGTAAAACTTCTTTGGCGTTATAAGAGATGGCGATTAAGTTAAAAACAATTACATCATATGAGAATTTAAAAAGACATTTAACAATAGTAATATATACATTTATTATCGTCGACCACTATACATTTTAAAACAATAATTTAATTACTATCATACATCACATTTTAATTTAATTCGTTACTTATCATAGTAATGTTTTCGTACTTTTCTATATTTTACTTTATAACAAAGAGTTGCTAATAATATTTCGTTTATTTAAGTTCCGAATTAGCTGGTAGATGGCACTACTGATAATGAAGATTTGATTTAATTTGTTACTTAAAACCAGATGGCAGCCCGGTCGCGCATTTATATATACATAATTAATTCTATTGTATGATTTTTATTATTATTCAATTTTTTTTTCAAAGGTTTTAGATTGATTTATTTCTAAAATCAAAAATATTTAAAATACCAGTTGGTACAAAAACGTGACGCCATATTGCCGTAACTGACATCCGATGCATTGTCGTCCAGTTACCTCCTCGTCGCGCTTAAAGAAGTTGTACTTCAAAAAGTCCAGTATTAGTTGGAACGCTAAATAATATTATGGTTTTTCACATCTAACAGTACCACACAGATATTTCTAAACGTTGGGGAAGAGAGAAAAAGAAAATAAGTCACAAAAACTGTAATGAAATAGTCCGCCCTAATCTTACGCTTGTGTCGGACAGATAATGATGTCACTGCGATGGTGTCGTGCGGCCCAATTTATAACAACAAGCGATTTAATATATGTAATCATTTTTAACGTTTCAATGCTGTTTCGATTGTTGAATGCTTTTTTGTAATACACACATCAAAAAAGTCTAAGCAACATGCGTGATATTACAAATTTTACCATTTATATTAATTAATTTCTAAGTATTTAATCAAACAAAGTGCGTAGGTAAGTAAACTTTTTTGTTAGTGATGACATACTGGCTGGTTGTAAAAAAAAAATTTGATTGTGTTTTGTTTTTTCATAAAATTCAAATGACTGCGAATTTGTTTGAATTTAAGTGCGTTTTAATTGCTACGTTTAGTCTTGATTTTATAATTTTACCAACCATTTAAATAAAGTTAGCGACAAAATTGAATTGTTAGATATTCTTTACGTCATGAAGCGACGTCATTTGATGGCAGATGAAATGCAAAGAGCTGTAGGGATGTTGCAAGCGGGAAGTAATCAATCTCAGGTATCTCGACATTTTGGCATTAATAGAAGTGTTATTTGTCGTCTTTGGCAGCGCTACAATAATACAGGAGAACCCGCTGAACAGCATCCAGGCCGTAAAAGGAGTACAACCACTCGGCAAGACCGGTACATACAACTGACTGCAAGACGCCAGCCGATGTTAACCGCTCGAGAGATAAGTTTGAGGCTACAAATTTCAAGTGGTGTTGATGTAAGTCCTCAAACTGTGCGAAATCGACTGCATGAGTACGGCCTACGAGCTCGACGCCCAATCAGGTGCCCACCGATACGTCACGGGAATCGCGCTCGTCGATATGAATGGTGTAGAGAACGCATAACATGGACCCAGGAACAATGGGATAAAATTATGTTTTCCGATGAGTCGCGATTCGGGTTTAAGGCTGATACAAGAAGGGTGCGAATGTATCGTCGGCCCGGAAATACTGAAAGGCTCAGGTGCGTTCAGGAAGTTCATCCATACAGCGGCTCAACAGTTATGTTATGGGCGGGTATTGTGAAGAACAGGCGAACTGAGCACGTTTTTGTAAATGGAAACATGAAATTACTATATTAATAATAAACTATATTAATATATAACTATATTAATAATAAACTAAATATTGAAACTTGTAAGATTAGTGCATCATAGTCGAATTTCGACTATTAGACGATCACTAGCCATAGTAAATTTTTAGAGTTTAAATACTTTCAGATAGGAAAACTTTTGTACGGCTTAATAAAACTTTTTATTTATAAGACGACATGTCACGTGCGCGATTTATTGTAACGTAGTTATTTCATTCAAACATAGTGATCTCGACAACTTGCCAAATTTACATCATATGTATTTAAATAGTACTGAAAAAGCTTCCTTACTTCTATGTAATAATCAAACATAAAAAGTTGTTGTTAAAATAATTATGTAGTTTACATGCGGTAGAAGTGAAACTTTCAAAAAGAAAGCGAGAAGAGTGCATTCTCCAATACCTGAAGGCAAGCGGGACACCGATCTTGTTCTACCCGATACAGTTTACCATCACTTTTCTTTTTCTTTACACTTTTCAAAGTAAAATCCATAGCCTCGTATTTTTTCGTCCATCTATCGCATTTCGCATTACAGCCGGCCGCAAAGTAGCGGTAAAGTGAGTCAAGGCCAATATGTGTATCATCTGTATGATTTTATTTATTATGTATTCCGTACTCTAATACGCAGATTGAAATTAAAATGTATACTTATGTATATTTTGTCTGCTAGTGATTTCCCATTATCGTTTCCATTTTTCAATTGTTAAGTTAAGATTATAACCGCGATTTCAATACCCCTAAATTGAATAATTTTCCGAATTTTTTCAGTTAAGTGCCTAAGATCCAAAAAAAATCACTTGCTTCGTGGTTTCGTAAACCCATACGAAGTTTTTTTTCTTTATACTTTTCGGTACACAAAAAGGTTGCCGAGCACAATTTGAGCCGGAATGGAATATAAGCAATTCACTCCAAAAACTACCAAAATTTATTAATAATTTCGTATATCGCTTCATCTTGTAAATTGGACTACAAGTCCTATGGTTTTACGCGCGTCGCTGCCGCGGCCTCTCTATATAATATGATTTCGTTGATTACGACCTTTTTTGGATTTGTTAGTGGACAATGGACTACATGATACTGGCTTCATGATATGGTTGTATATAAAAGAGGTCGTCAATTATTTTATAAAAATAGACAGTGTTTTTTTTTTTTTTTTTAAACATGCGATTTTAAGTATAGGGAATATAGTGAATTGTCCAACCAAAATGTAGAAAAGGATAAGATAAGACAGATTTTTCTTGTGACTTTTCCAGGTCAGTACTGTGTTTACTTCGCTCTTGGCTTCCAAAAAATATCTTTCACATGTATTTGTTGTATATTGTTCATAAATTAAGAACTTTTTGTAGTATTATGTTACTGGCAACATTCTTTTTCTATTATAAATCTCACTTTGGGGTGCGAAGATGGTCCCACCTCCACGTGGTGCATCCTGGGCAGTGGTCAGCAGCTTTCCTAAGTGAAAGCTGCTGGCCACTGGCGAAGAGGACCATACCAATCCAAGGTGTTATGGGAACCGTGCCGAAGGATGCGTGGCTAAAGGTGAGTTTAGTCGCTAACGATACCTCTCCGATACCAGGGCACCTCGGAGAGTAATTATGCCCTTCCACCGATATGCGGGGCTCTGTCGGTGTGTGACCTTTCTTCCCTAGCTACTCGTGGGAACAACATGGATGAAGACAGTGAAGAAAAAATCCTTTTAGATTTAAATTCCCTAGTTTACGCCCTGGACGAGTCCAGGGACGATATCTCACCTGGGACGGGGGGAGGTAATGCCTCCCCGACGCCCGGATCTAACACAGCTCACATCTCACACACAGCTGAGAGGACGAACCTCGGGACGGAAGTTACCTCGGTAACCACACCGCCCAGGGAGACGAACTCTGAGCATAAAAGGGGTACGAGACGCAAAATGTCGGGAGCAGCAAGGAGGAGGTTCCGGAAGCTAGTGCAGGCGGACATCAGCCCCGATGAGGCGCTGACGCTTTGCCGAAAGCCCTGGACCGAAATCCCTGTTGAAAACCCCGGAGGACCGAAGGCGGTAAAGCGAATTCGGTCTGAAGAGGTATCTCCCGATTTTCAGCCTAAAAAGGCTCTTAAGACTGCCCCTAATACTAGGGTTAGGCATAGCTTTGGTGAGGTTGCTGGTTCCACGCGAGTGGGTATTCGAAATGTGAATCCCATGAGCGTGGAACAAATGAAACTCGTTCACAATGCCCTCACACAAGAAATTTTAAAAATAGGAATCAAAGGCGCTGGTCCTCGATTCCTAGGACTCAGTCACCGACCGGGCTGGATGCTCATCACATGCTTGGACGAGATGAGCAGGAAGTGGTTAACTGAAACCACTCCCAACATAAAGCCCTGGCCGGAGGCTGAATTAAAAATCATGTCGGAGAGTGAACTCCCGAAGCCGGCAATTGGCTCAGCGTTCTTACCGGATAACGAGGCTGCGACCCTTGAAAACGCACTCGAATTAATACGGATACAGAACCCTGAGTTAAACCCGGAACACTGGAGAGTGCTGCACTCGAGGGAAGATAAGGGGGGAAGATTTGTCGCTTTCGCCCTTGACGATCCGTCGCTTCAGACTCTTCAAAAAAATAACTATAAAGTTATGTTTGGCTTTAGATGGATCATATTTAAAGTCAAAACCGGAACGGAGGGAACCCAGGAGGTTAAGCCACTGGCTGGTCCTTCCTCTAACACAGGGCAAATTGAGGGTCAGCAAGCTCAAACGGCAGCACAACCCTCTTTGCCTGTAAATATTGTAGGTGATCCTGTTCCCTCCACCTCCACAGCCACTGGGCAGGGAGAAAGGCTGGCGTCACAAATGATGCAAAAAAGCCTTCACCCACGGCCCGTTGGTAGGGGAGGCAAACAAGGAAAGGCTGGCGGAACCCAACCTAGAGGTGGACGTTTACGTCCCCAGACAGGAAGGGCGACCGCCAGCAAAACACCTGCACGTAAAAAACAATAGCGTCACCTAAGGGTCAAGCGAGGGTTCTCCAGATTAACCTCCATCACGCTATCGCGGCAACGGCGGTACTGGAGAAGTGCCTTACAGAAGGCATTGCTGACCTCGCTCTCATACAAGAACCTTGGTTGCGCAAAAACAAAGTCATGGGACTGAACACGGCAGGGAGCGTCTTAGCGCATAACTGTGGGACTAAGCCCAGAGCTAGCATAGTTTTTAGCAAAAAAACTAAATATTTACCTGTTCCAGAGCTCTGCTCGGATGACCTGGTTGCAGCGTACATTAATCTTGACGGGTGGCAGGGCGCGAAACTACTTGTGTGTTCAGCCTACCTACCTGGAGAGAAGATCAACCCAACAGAGGAGCTTGTACGAGTTGTGGACTACGCTATGAAACACAACGCCGAGCTATTGGTGGGCTGTGATGCCAACGCACACCATACAGGTTGGGGGAGTAGCAACATAAATGACAGAGGTGAGTTCCTTTATGACTTTATCACTTCTCACAATCTAGTAATTCTAAACAAAGGGTGTAAACCAACCTTTATAACACGCGCTAGACAAGAGGTTCTGGACATCTCATTCGCCACGAAAAATTTAGCTAGGAACATAACTGACTGGCATGTAAGTGACGAAAACTCTATGTCTGATCATAGACATATAAAATATGAACTATCACACTCGCTACAAAGTGAGAATTTTATATATAGGGACCCTAGGAATACTCGATGGGTATCCTATAGAGATAACCTAAGATATAACCTGGAAACAGTCCCTAAATCTATCAAGACAATTGAGAGTCTAGAAGTGGCAACAACTGCTCTTACAACGGCGATTGTGGACGCCTTTGAGCGTAGTTGCCCTGTACGACAAAAGACCTCAACAAGATTTACATGTGTGTATATGTTGTGTAAAATTGAAGCAGTAGTGTGAGTAATGCATATTTAAATTAATTTAATGTACTTCTAATGTATTTTATATAAAATAAATAGCTTTCTGCACTTCTCCTCCATATAAAATTTAACTATGCCAAATTTCACGTTCATCCGTTCGCGCAATTCCGTTAAAAAGGGGTACAAAGTTTGGGCTTCACGTATTAATATATTATTATTACAAGCCCTACTAAGAGTACTGAATAGACTTATATAGCTGTAATAGAAAATATGTAATATACCTCCAATGAGCTTGCAAGGGCAGGTGCTATGGGAATACACATTGGTCCTGAACCATTTTGTGGAATACCCAAAAGCCTAGCTCTCTTGACCCTTAGAAACCATTACAATCAAGAAGCCAGAAGATTCTGGCATAACTTGCCAGGACAAAACCATTCCAAAGAACTTATCAGGGCATTTAATCAGCGATATGCTGGCAAGGCCCTGGCACTCGGTAGGAATCAATTACGGGTTTTAGTGAGAGCACTCACTGGACACTGCTGCCTTAAAAAGCACCTGTACAACATCGGTGTCCAGAGCACAAGAGAGTGCAGATTTTGTGATGGTGCGGATGAGACCCCCAAACACCTCTTGTGTGAATGTGATCCACTGAAGCCTACACGAAACCGGATTCTGGGAAAGCATGTATTGCTTCCGGATGAGGTACAGATGCTCTCAGCCAAAAAAGTCCTGCAGTTTTTAAATACTATAGGACTAGGCGGAGAGCTTTAGTAATATGGGGCGATCACAATAGATCAACACTGGTCGCAGTGATACAGGATTAAAGACCTGCATAGCCCCTTTTCCAGAATAAAAAAAAAAAAAAAATCTCACTTTATGGCTAAAAGGAGTGTACTGTTTCTTTTATTAAACCTTTTCTTAAATGAAATCAACAGTATTAAATTACAATAAATAGTTACGCAGTCACCAGGATAGTTGGTTACGAAACGGCCTCACAAAAATGTCATGTAAGCCACATCATTCTTGCTAGATTTCGTACAACTCAAGTGATCAATAAGTACAAAATGTAGAAACATTCGTTCTGGACAGAACAGTAATCTAAGGATTTTTTTTTAAATGGGACTATTTATTTCAAACAATATTGGTTCTGGTAAACTTGAGTACATCAATAACTCAATAAGAATAAAACACAACCCAGCGCCACCTAGCGGTCAGATGTAGTAAAATGGATAGCATGACAATCTACATGAATAAATGCTCAAGAGTACCAACTTTATTAAGTAGAATAATGATGGAGTAAATCGATCACAGATATACCAACATGCATTATATGTAGCTATATATAGATGCATAGAAATAATTACTAATCCATTAGCTAACAATTTAATTGAACAATATATATTATTACTAATTAATATAAGCAGTGCTATATAGGCTTCGGTGTTGTTGAGAGCGATTAGCGTTTTATGACATAAAACATTGTGATTTGAAATTTGTAGCAAATATTTTAATATGGAGATTAACACCTTATTTAAACAAGCGATGATGACTTACTTGATACTATTCGAACACCGCTTTGATGGACATAGGTTCGAAAATACATATTAATAAAAGAAAAACGTCTGATGTTGGTCCATGTTAACCTCCAATTTTAACTGTATTTTTATCAGGATCTTTTAGCACTATCTTGGCTCTGGCGAAGGCTTTGTACCAGGAGTTAGGAAATAAAAATAAAATTATAATTTAATTGAAAGACCTGCTCGAAATTAATCCAGATACAATAACGTAGTTTTTGGAAGTAGTTGAAAGTATTTGTGACTAATAAATAATAATTTATTGTATAACCCTGAGAAATATTATATGCTTTGTTTGTTTTTTTTTATTACTTTTTCACGTCTTAACTGCTCAACCGGTCATGACAAAATTTTACTGCATGTACAATTATGCAAGGTAAACATGTAAGGGGGTGAAGAAAAAAAACACACATACCATTCACAAAGAAATGTAGTTTCCAAGGAATAGATCGATACTACGTTAACGCAAACGAAGCCTCAAGTTTACGATAGTAAAATAAATATAATCAACAAAATGAAATTAAACGGCAGAGCAGTAAACATGTGATGTGTGACACGACTGGAGCTAAGAGAACCTGATTTTTTTGGTATTTTTTTTGTTTTTTATGTCGTAAGTGGCAAACGAACAGGTGGGTCATCTGCTGTTAAGTGATCACCACCGTCCATGGACACTAACAACACCAGAGGAGTCGCAAGTGCGTTGCCACCCTTTGGGGGAAGGGATTAGGGGCGGGTGAGGGAGAGGAGAAGAGCGGAGGGGAGGTGGGCCTCCGGCGCTCTCACTGACCGAACGAAACGCAACAATGCAAGCACTGTTACTTCATTTCGGTTTTCTATGAGAGGGTGGTAGTACCCCGGGCGAGCCGACCCATTCATGCTGAAACCAGTACTCATTTCAGCGTAGCTCTATCATTCAGCTCTGATAGCTCTGTAGCTCTGATTCATTGAGTTGAAGACCCGTGCGTGTTTGATGTCGAATCGAGCCGAGTAATTCTGATCCTGACATCATTGACCCAACCGTGATTGTTCAAAGGGCCTAAAGAAGTTTTCTCTTCAAAAACGCTGTAACTTGCGCCACGCGTTCTCCCGTAAAGACAAACTAATTACGTCAGAATTGGCATAAGCCCAGTACCGAGGCATCGTAGCGAGCGTCAATTAGTGCTTACGTCCGCTATAATACGCCATCTGTCGTCTGGCGTGCCAATTAGATGGGATACATGATAATTCAATTTCGGAATTATCCAACTAAGTTAGTGACGGGCCGACTTGAGCGCACATCAACACCCGCCTAATATTCTTTTTCTGAATTTATAATTGTATGAAAGACTTTTCAATATAACCGCCGTGATATTTCTATTTCATTTAAAGTAAAACTTCTTATGGCATGGTAGGGAAAAAATCCATAACGCGTTACGCGTTAAACGTAAGGTAAAGGTACGTATTTGTGTGTATGTGTGAGTATGTATAATTGATTGTGTGGGTCTAGTAGTATACAAAAATGAGTAAATAAATAGTTAAGTATTTATACTACCGGACTTCGCGTAGTATAGTTTATGAAATGTCTTATATATACCGCCCTGACTATAAAAAAAATCCTTGACAAATTATTCCTCATGAATCATTTATTTATTTATTTATTTTAAGGTCGTCAACATGACAATTCATTATATAAAAAAAAAGTAGAACTATTGTAACACATTATAAATGTAGTCATATTTAAAGACAACCACGGCATGCTCCAACAATAAATTAAATATTAATAAAACAAAAGATTAAACTATTTTACATATAAAAAAATAAAAAAATTTACATGATAATACAAAAACGAGAAGATTGAAACAGAAAGAGAAATATAGGAAATACTAAAAAAAAAAAAAATTATAACTGTGTCTTGTGAAGAGACTGATATGTCTCTATCGTTGTTTTGAAATGATTTCGTTTAGTTGAGAAAATGTCGCATGTTTTATGGAGTGAGTTATATGACCTAGATATTCTGTTGACTGGAGAGTAAAAGCCTAAATTAGTACATGAATGAGAAATATAAAATGGAACGTATTTATTAGATCTCGGAAGCTTAGTAGGAATATTAAATTTGAAGTGATTAGTAATTTGTGGACAGTCAATTTGGTCATGAAATATATTAAATAAAAACATAAGTTCCAACATCATTCTTCGATTATTTAAGGAGGATAGTTTGAAGTGGTTAAGACGGTCATTGTATTTTGTAATTTTATTGTCTACATTGCAATTGTAACAAAGATGCCATAAAAATCTTTTCTGTACACGTTCTATGTTCTTTATATAAATATCATAATGTGGATTCCAGATTAGACTGCAATATTCTAAATTAGGTCTTACTAATGATTTATATAGGTGTATTTTAGTGCTGCAATTCTTAAAGTTCTTGCAATTCCTCAAAACAAAACCTAGTATTTTAAAAGATTTCTTAATGATATTATTTATGTGTTTATCAAATTTTAGTTTTTTATCAAAAACTATACCTAGATCTGTTATATAATCAACTTCATGCAAAATATTTTCTTCTATCCTATAAACACATTGTGAGTTGGAATTATCTCTAGTAAATCTTATATAATAACATTTATTAATATTAAGTTTCATTTTATTCATATAACACCATTGTACTACACGGTTCAAGTCTTCTTGAAGTAGAATCGCATCATTTGGTGTATAAATTGGTTTAGCTATTTTAAGATCATCAGCATAAAGATAGAAATCAGAGTGTTTAAAACAAGATGTAATATCGTTTATAAATATATTAAACAGGATTGGACCCAGGTGAGAACCCTGAGGAACTCCTGAATAGACGGGGAAAAGAGAAGATGAAAATCCATGTGCAACTACCATGGATTGACGGTCTTTTAAGTATGATTCAAACCAATTTAGTAAATTTCCAGTAATACCCATAGAAGATAATTTGAATAATAGTAGTTCATGATCCACCGAGTCGAATGCTTTTGAGAAATCTGTGTATATAACATCCACAGGGATGCGGTTATCTACAGAGTTAACTAGACCATGATGATAAAGAAAAAGATTGGTCACCGTAGATCTAGATTTCATAAAACCATGCTGATTCTCTGTAATAATTGATTTGACATGCCAGAAAATAATGGGATATAAAAGGGATTCAAATAGTTTACTAAAGACTGGCAATATTGATATTGGTCTATAATTATCTATATAGTTTGCTTTTCCAGTCTTGGGTATTGGCACAATCAAGGATTGTTTCCACGTTGTTGGAAATATACCCGTCTGTAAGGACTTATTAAATATAATACTTAATGGATAAGATAAAGGTTCAGCACATCTTTTTGCGAATACAGATGGAATTTCATCAAATCCAGCACCTTTAGAGGGGTCTAAGTTTTTAAGAGCTTTGTATACCTCATCTTTAGTTATTGTAATTGAACTTAAACATATTGAATTATGGAAAGGGATAGGATTATTTGGTGGCATATTATTACAACTAGGTTTTAAATAAACCGATGAAAAATGTTGAGCAAATAATGAACATATTTCGGAACCATTTGATGCTACATGATTATTAAGATATATCGGATTAGGATAAGAGCTTGAGTTTTTACGGTTATTTTTAATAAAAGACCAGAACAGTTCTGGATTACGCTTGAGAGATTTTTCAAGTAATTCAATATAATTTTTGTAACAAACCCTAGTATATTTTTCACATCTTTGTTTTAATATATCATAACTGAGGGAATTTTATGCATTGGTAAAAACCGCATGGAAATCCGTTGAGTAGTTTTTGAGCTTAACGCGAACAGACAGACACAGTCGCGGTAAGTGACTTTGTATTATACTATGTAATGATATATATGTACTCCGCATGTACACGTAACATGCGATGTTTTTTTTTTTTTTAATTGTACAAACATTGACACTGGCAAATATGTTTGCGGTGCTAGAAGAAGAAAAAAGAAACTTAAAACTTTTTTACTTACATCACTTTCATCTGTCCTGATAACATGCCCGTATCCTGCTAACCTATTACTTCTCAACTTCTCTTCCTTTGAAGAATATTAAATGCTAAAAAAGTTATTTAAGTACCGCCGTGTACTGAGAAAATACAAAGTGTTGATATGAATGACAACGTGTCCGGACTCCACAGTGATCCTGTTATAAACCGAAGCTTTCAGTGAAGATTTCTACAATTGAAGTGTTCAGTAAAAGAGATACAGTAGTTGAGATAGATACCACGTATATTTATAATACAAAAACCGGTTATCCCAGCAGTTTATAATATCGTGAATCACTAAAGAACAATTTTGAGGAATATATTATAATTGCTTTGCCATCTCAATACATACTAATATATCGGACTGCCCAGTCCCGCGCTGACCGCCACCGCGAGCGGATCGTTTTTAAGCCGCTCCGCGCTCAAAAATCACGAAAAATAGGATTTTGTGCTAGGAAAACAGTGAGTGATATACCAAACGGTGCGCGCTTCAGAGACCTACGCGGTGGCATTTTTCGTTTTTTGAAATTCCGAAAACTCAAAAAGTTGTCGGCTAAAACTAAAATTTAAGACATAAAAGTGCGTGCGCGGACGTAATAAGATCTGTGACGATACGTTTTTTGAGTGCAGTTGTACGCAGGAAGGAGAGGTGCAGGTGCACTGAAAAAACTGGATTTTTAACGTGAAAAACAAAGGAGATACAACATAAATTGGTATTTAACCTCAAATCCGTGAGGCACGAGGTCGCTCCAGAAGCATCGTAGATGATTCTGGAGGACTCGAGCAGAAAGCCCTGGATTTAGAGGTCTCAATGCTACTTTAGAAAAAGTGATCAGTGCAAAAATAAAAACGCAGGAGTAATTACAAAAAATCGGAATAATTTGCGGTCAAATTAAATACAATAGTTATTTAAAATACTAATATTTTAAAAAGTAGCCGAGTGACCCTAACATTAAAAATCAAATTTAAACATTTCAATAATAGTACAGTGCAGTGTTAAACACAGACAACAAATCGAGCCGGCGGTTTCACAGCCCCCCGGCGAAGAAACATATATATAATACAATAGCAAATACACTGGTCCGAGTGGCTGGGAAACCACCGCCCGAATCATTCTGGCCAACGACGGGGAGCGGGGACTTCGCAGAGCCGACTTGCGAGAGGCGACACAGCGGAGGGCTTTTGCCGCGTGACCAAGCGACATAAAGGGGAAACTGGTTCGCGCGGACAGAGCACACCGCTGCAGCGACTTGCCGTAAGCAGCAGCTTACTGGCGCCCGTCATAGGCGACTCTGGGGAGCCGCTGAAGCCCCGTACCCACTGCAACAATTGAGGGTAGCTGGAGCCGGTGAAAAAGCGGCCAACTTCTGCGCTGACGATATCAGGCATTGCCGGGTCATCGTGAGGCCATATTGCACCGCCAGCCAGCTGGAAGGACTATAGATTAAGCTAAGTCGACAACGGCCCTCTAGTCAATTATACATAAATTTTAACATAAATTAGTAATGGCTTAACATATTTTAAAATTTCTCTATTATTCTTACTTCATCTATTATCTTCGCTATCTAACTAACAAATTAACACCAGCCATTACTTATTTTAGGAATAGGATCTAAATTATTACACTTATACATTTTTATAAATACAATTATATTATATTCAATTAAGTTTTAAAACAGATTTTAAAATTAGTTATAATAGATTAAAATTGACTAGAGGTTTTAACCATTATTTGATAAGTTTATTTGACTAGATACACTTGCCAGACATTAATAGTTGACTCTAAATAAATTGACAAATTTTAAACTAAATTTACAAACAGACCTCTTTACAGTCCATAAACTAATTAGAATTAATTAAGTCCCCTAGTAGATCTAAGAATAAAATAAAATAAAATTATACACTACATTTAATTGCAACACACATTTTACACAAGTACACACATGCCACCACCAAAAAAGGTACCTGTAGCGGGGGAGAAAAAAGATAAAATGGACTCTGAGGTGCCAACAACGAAACCTAAAAAAGGAACTGGCGTACCACGTCGTGGCAGCGACTCGGAGGACGGCCTCCGCAAGACTGTTTTGAGTCGTAACATGGCCACGGCGGGGAAAACTTCTAAGGAGCAAAAAACTCCAGACTCTGCTCCTACAAAATCGACAACCCCCTCTCCTATCAACATCTTGGAATTACTATCAGGGGGGTTGCCGATTGGGAAGCAGAGTTATACGCCAGAACATATGTTGGCAAAACCGGACTTTATAATCACGAGTCCATCCCCCGCTCCCTCCCCGGACCATGCGGTCGAGTCGCCGGGGTCGGAATCAGATGGTGAGAGGAGACTGAGACTCAGTCTCCTTCCTCCTTTTAGGAGTCGACCAGAGGTGGCGATGGATTCGGCGAAAACTCGCGCCACCGAAATTTTCCTGGTGGGCAAGTCGGCACTGGAGCAGTCCGGGAATATGAGCCGGATTATTAAGGCGGAGGTCATAGAGGCACTCCAGGGCCTCTATGAAACGACCCTAGATTTAGTGGATTCCAGAACCCGTCATAAGATCGACGCGGAAAAGGCGCGCGCCGCTGGGGCCAGAGATCTGGCTCGTGCAGAGCGTGCGCATTCCGGCCAGCTGGCGAGCCTCGTAGCTAGCCACGAAAAGAGCGTTATCACGCTGACCACGCAGATAGAAAAGTTAGTCGGCGAAGTTGAGACGCTCAGATCGTGGTTAAATTACGAGGTGACCGAGCCACTAAAGGCGGTTCGGGATATCCGCAAAGATGTGGAGGAACTCCGCCGCCGTCCGGTAAATGTTCCATTGACGCCAGACCGGTGCAGACTAGACCCGGAAGACCTAGAGAAAATAGTAGGAGGTGCGAGCAGACTCCAAAGCTCCATGACGCGAATAGAGGTTGAGCTAGAGCAGCTCCTTCGTCGCGTCGAGGAGCTAATCCCAGAACCGTCGCCAACCTCAGGACCACCATCGCCAGTAACATCAGGCATTGATTTCGCCCCTCGCCTCGATAAGATTGAGGAGACCATAGCAGACCTCCATAATACCATCAAGGAGGTCGCAGCGCGCCAGACAGCCAAGACCGAGTGCGATGGAGCGATGATGATGCGTGACCTCATGGGACCGGTGGCTGCAAAGCTAGATACCGTCCTGCATGAGGTCCGCGACATTGGACCTCCATCACAGGCGCAAGGTCCTGGCACATCGCTGGCGGCAGAGATGGTCTCCTCGGTCGCACAGATTTCGGAGGTCAAGGCCCCTCCAGCGATTAGCGCTCCTGACCAAAAGCCCAACAATTACGCCAAAGTTGCGGCTTTACCTAGACGCACGCCGCCCTCGGCGACGATCATCGTATCGTCAAAGGACCCCCGTGAGACCTTTGGGTGCAGTGAGGGGGTCCTTAACATCATCCAGAGGGTGGCTAACATACAGGTGACCGGAGCAAGAGTGGACGCTGTCAGGAAGGCAAGGTCCCAAAAGGTCGTCTTACGCTGCAGAGGAGAGGACGATGCCAAAAAGATGGCACTGCAGCTGAGAACGGCCTCTGCCGACTTGACAGTTTCCACCCCCACCAACAAGAATCCTCTGGTGGAAATCCGGGACGTCCTGTCGGCTTATTCCGACAAGGATGTTCTGGACAACATCAAAAAACAGAATGAGGAGTTGTTCCGGGACCTCAGTGTTAAAGACCAACACATGTGCGTCAGGTACAGGAAGAGAGCGCGAAACAAGCTGGAATGCCACCCAGTGTTAGAGGTCGCACCAAAGTTATGGCAGCGATTAGTGACAGCGGGCCAACTATATATCGGCATCAGATATCGCCTGGTTAGAGACCAATCACCCCTGGTACAGTGTTCACACTGCCTCGGCTTTGGACACCCAAGGAGGCTATGTCCGGAGCAGGACGAGGCGTGTGCGCAATGCACCAAAGTCCACCGCAGGGGTGAGTGTCCCAGAAAGGCTGATGGTGCTGAGCCCGTGTGCACAAACTGCCAGCGTGCAAAGCGGCCTCTTGCGGAGTCACACCACTCGGCGCTGGACCGAGAATGCCCGGAAGCGCAAAAGTGGGACTCAATAGCGAGATCACGGGTGGCATATTGTTAAGGGCACCCTAACGCAAACCACCGCGAGAGACACTGAGCGTCAAACCGAGACACCCCGTTTGGCATTCGTGCAAGCAAACTTGCGGCGCTCAAAACTGGCCCTGGCCGAGCTGCAGTGTTGGGCCGCTAAAGGGGGGGCTGCCGTGGCCCTGGTCCAGGAACCCTATACAGGGCGGAT
>MU160617.1:46980-67663 GCA_015888305.1 Antheraea pernyi | reverse complement strand
GATACCAATTTTTTGTTGTTTGTTTAAGTAGACATGTTTACAAGTGTGTGCATATTTAAGAAAATAAATCCATTTAAATATAACAGTACACATGGCTAAACACATTATTTTTAATTTTTTTAAATTATTTAATGCTAAAGCCTATATTAATTCCAAAATATTTTACTCTGTGCCGTAATATATTTACAAGTGATAAGCTTTTGTATAAGGGATAATTTAGCATAGAATAAAGTGGTACGGGTAAGTGCAGACCCATTTCAAAGTAATGGTATCGTAACAGTAAAGGCATTAGTCTGCTTGTATGCATCGTTGAGTTTATGACGTTATCTCTAACAGGTTCCGGCGCTGCGACGGCCCACCACAAAGTGGTGGAAACAAGGAATCCTCTGTTGTGTTTGATAATTGCTCCTAATGGAAAAGTCTAGTCACTTTGTACAAAGTATATTCAAAGTTTTAGTACTAGATAGAAAAGCTATTAGAACACTACTAATGCTATATGCATGTTAACTTATCTATTTACTTCGACTTTTATAGATAACTAGTTTCTGCCCTCGACTTCGCCGCCGTGGAATAGTTACGTTGGGCGAATGCTAACTTTAACTTGTGACTTCGTTTACGTAGAAGATGAAAATATTTGTAGGAGCTTCGGGCTCACTACTATAAGATTCAGGATAGACACGGACAGCGTAATAATAATACTCGGAATGCGTGAAATAGACTGTTAATTTATATAACCATATAAGGTATTTATAGAGACGCGCTCGTTCATTTGTTTGAACGACGTTCTATTTACAATATATACAAAAGTTTCAGCCAGCCTGCCAAAGAGGATGACATACTCAGTAGTTACATATTTTAAAATAATACATACGTTAACCTTTGAAACATTCTTCTATGATGTTCCGCTCCTATTGATCTTAACGTTATGATATATAGCCTTCAGATTCGATAAATAAGCTGTCTAACGCTGAAAGAATTTTTCATTTCGGACCTGTTCCTGAGATTAGCGCGTTCAAGCAAACAAACACTTCAACTTTAATAATACTCGGAATGCGTGAAATAGACTGTTTATTTATATGACCATATAAGGTATTTATAGAGACGCGCTCGTTCATTTGTTTGAACGACGTTCTATTTACAATATATACAAAAGTTTCAGCCAGCCTGCCAAAGAGGATGACATACTCAGTAGCTACATATTTTTAAATAATACGTACGTTAACCTTTGAAACATTCTTCTATGATGCTCCGCTCCTATTGATCTTAACGTTATAATATATAGCCTATAGCCTTCCGATTCGATAAATAAGCTGTCTAACGCTGAAAGAATTTTTCATTTCGGACCAATAGTTCCTGAGATTAGCGCGTTCAAGCAAACAAACACTTCAACTTTATAATATTAGTATAGATTAGCTGTCCCTGCGACTTCATCTACGTGAAACCTTATGTAAAAAACAGTGATTAATAAAGTCATCTGAATGTATTAAGTCCAATGTGCTTATCTACTTGTTTCTCATACTTACGCCGCGTCGTCATTAAAATTACAATAACTTTTGATAGAGTGGACCGATTTTAATGAAATAAAGACTAAATTATTCTCGAAGATATGTTTTATGATTTTCTTTAAAGCCCAGTACTTTAGCAGTGATGCGTGTTAATACAAACAGCCAGACAAACACAGCCCCAGGCAGACATTTCTAAAAATGATTATTGTTTATTCCTAGACAACTGCCACAATTTTTTTTCACCAAAATCGAAAGTGTACACACACGGTAGATTTACATTCTAATTATATATATAGAAGAAGATATAGATGTTTAATAACAATAAAAAGTATATAGATAATACATGAAAATACGTCAAAAGTAGATAGAAAAGACGCATGTAAATTTGCTGTTAAAGAATTAATATATAATTACAAATTGTAATTGTAGGATGCTTAAGTACTGATCTCTTAAGGTCGAGGTGTTTTTTTATCCACTTTCAGTTTTTGAAAGACTTATAGTATAAAGAATATTCCTGTTCCGTTATACCCTTAATCCTTTCTGTATAACAATATACTTTACTGTAAAAATAAACTGTATTTCTTTAACAATATTACAAAAATTATCATACAATGTGCGTAATTAAGTATTGCAAGATTAAAGATGGAAAAATAATTGACAGTATTGCTAAATTAAGAAAAGAAAATTCCAGGTATTTCGGACGGTCACCAGATTAATAAAAATATTAATGTTCATGAACTGAACAATTTCTACGATCAGATTAGGGATCTCGTTGATGAATAGTATTTATGACTTATTTTGTACTTATTTCCTTCGACTTAAGCAATGTGGAAATTATATTGTTATACTATTTTAATTAGGTACTATATAAATATTATCTGTAAATATAGAATTATATTCTATTCTAATTGAATTGAATCAATTTCGGTCTATTAATTCCTTTGTTTCATTTTACTAATCTTATTACGATTTACCTAATTGTTTTTTCATCGCGTACAAACCTCAATTACAACCAATTATAGATAACCAATTCGAAATTGACATGCTAAGAAGGATCGAAAATAGATTAGCTTTCAAGTGAAACTGCCGGAATACATCAATAATTGCTTGAATACAGATTTCCAATTTAAGGATAGCAGTTAACTAGGACAGCGCTAGGAAATACTCTATCGCTATGTAATTACTAATGCCAAGTTTATATTACATGTATTATTTACTAGCTGTGTCCGCGACTTCGTCCGTATGCAATCTGATGTACAAAACATTGACTAACAAACTCAACTGAATGTATTAAGTCTAATTATTATCTCGCACTTAAGTCGCGTCGTTATTAAAATTACAATATCTTTTGATAAACCGAACCCATTTTAATGAAACAAAGTCTAAATGGTACTCGAAGATATGCTTTATGATTTTCTTGGAAGGGTTTTATCATGAACGCAGTACTTTAGCAGTGAACACGCATTTCAAACAAACAGACAGACAGACATTTCTAAAAATGTATGACATGTATTTTATTACTAAACCCTAAACACCAGAAAAAAAATTCTTTTGATAGACCGAACCCATTTTAATGAAACGAAGGCTAAATATTACTCGAAGATATGCTTTATGATTTTCTTGGAAGGGTTTTATCATGTACGCAGTACTCTAGCAGTGAACACGCATTTCAAACAAACAGACAGACATTTGAAAAAATGTATGAAATGTATTTTATTACTTAACCCTAAACACCAGAAAATAAATTCTTTTGATAGACCGAACCCATTTTAATGAAACGAAGGCTAAATATTACTCGAAGATATGCTTTATGATTTTCTTGGAAGGGTTTTATCATGTACGCAGTACTTTAGCAGTGAACACGCATTTCATACAAACAGACAGACAGACATTTAAAAAAATGTATGACATGTACTTTGTTACTTAACCCTAAATTGCAAAAATAAAAAAACAAAACAGTACAGTGACGTTAGATTTTCATTCTTCTTATATGTATAGATTTATCTTGTTGATTTTATTGAATGAAAAATATTTCCGAAACCTAATAATATATTATTGGAATTAAGTAAACACATAATATATTTATTAAAAGCAGATGTTCGTAAACGTTCTATCCATTCAGAACATCGATTTTTCAGACTGCTGACGTAAATAAATCTTTACGCGTACTGAATACGTAAGCAAATTGACCGAAGCTCTTTATGTCCACATAGATACACATCTAACTTAGCCACTTGACAGAATGAAAAAGCAAGCAAAATCTAATACACTTACGACCATCTTACAACGCATACATATTTAACACGCATATTTACCGATTGGCATGGATCAGAGGGTGTCGGGTGCGGCCCGGGGAGACGTGGGGTTGAAGACGGTCATTCAATGAGATTGCTTCTTGCCGCTGCCGGGGTAATGGATCTCATAGAAATAGACTGGATGAAGAAAACGCAGACATAGCGTTACAAAAGTTTCCAAGCTCAAGCTCCAAGTAAATTTACAGCCAATTATTAATACTGTCAATACTTATTGTAACAATACAATTTATTGTTTATTTCTTACACAACAATGTTATCTTTGATTGTAATATATAGTTTAAAAGGCGTCTATTCTTGGAAATATATAGGTATAAGCGGGCCAATTTTTGTCACTTCCTTTTTGGGGGCACGCTAATTTTCGAAAGTACGTCCATTTGTTGTATCTCAAAAAGTGCAAAAATGTACTTCTTTTTATTTTGGGTATTTGGACATATAATAGTAAGATACTGTACTAAAAAAGTTATGGCAATTGTTCGGGACTTTAGAATTTCGCTTTAAGGGAAGCGCGTGCCTCCGCTTGCCCCCACAAAAAAAGCCCCGGGTATAAGATTTTTTTTAAAATCTTTATAGGTTTTAGAGTTTCATCACAATCACACCCGAAGTGAAATTGCGACTTTGTCTAAGGTGGTAAACACGCTAACCCGGGGGATTGGCCGTCTAGTGCAGCTGCCAGAAAACAATAAATAAATACTTATGTACAGATATTCAACTTGAGTGTAATAGCTAGCCAATCGGACTTAGAAAAAGCCTTACAGCCATTCGAAACTTATTAATTATTAACTTTTAATTAAATACTTGTATAATAATTATTATTTATTTATTATACACTCATTTATTATTAACAACTAGCGGGCCCGGCAGACGTTGTCCCGCCCTGATCATTAAAAAATCCTTGACAAATTATATACCAAAACCTTCCTCATGAATCACTTTAACTACTGGTGAAAACCGCATGACAATCCGTTCAGTGGTTTTTGAGTTTATCGCGAACAGACAGACGCGGTAGGGGACTTTGTTTTATACTATGTAATGATTAACTATTCATTGATCAAAGTCTAAAAGATCATACAGACACGATTATCAAATACATTTTGAATAATACAAAATACATAAAATAATTACAAAATATTTCACAATTTTTTTTTAAATGTTATATGAGGCAAACGTACAGACTGGTCACCCGATGGTAAGTGATCACCGCCGTCCATAAATACTAACAACACAAGGCGAGTTACAAGTGCGTTGCCGGCCTTTTCACATTTTTAAACATTATGAAACAACAATAAAACTAGTAGAGATAAATAGATTAGAAAACTTGAAAAGTATTAATATAATTAATATTACATCTAAGAAGGTGCTAATATGCTGAATACCTGCAAAGATAAGACCTTGGAATGCAATTAAATTTTATGCTTTTCATATGAATGCTAAATTTATATATAGCTTTTAAATTTAAACGCAAACTAGTAACACTAATTATATTGCAGATATCAAGATTGAGTTCCGATAGTTATAGAATAACACACAGTCGAAGGAGAGTGCATATCGGTGTTCCTTAGTTGTATACACGAGAGGATAGCCTTAAATAGACATAGAGACTGATACTGGACAACGGCGACGGTGCATATGGTAATTGTATTGCATTAAACTGGCTTGGACCAGTTGACACTTAGGATTGGAAAGTGATATTTACCAGAACTTATGGGTCCCTTGTTTCGTAAATGTCACTTTATGTATGTAAAATATGACACTGGCAGATACGCCAATCACGCCTTGTTATCCAGCATAAAAAAGAAATATATCTTTCGGCACATATAATGTTAGTCCATGCCAGTACTTCTGAATTCCCTAAACCTAACTGGTATTATATTTAAATATAAATATGTTTATGTAATCAAATATGTTCTGTGCGGGTGAAGTGTTTACTTTCTATTAATTTCAGAAAGTATATCTTTGATACTCAAATGTAGATATTTTATTTATTATAATTTATTAATTAAAACACAATGGCTCAATTATTCTTTGTATAATATATAATATAAATATGAGTAACTAAACGAGCGAGTTTTGCACCGTTGGTAAAACAATATATACAACAAGATAATCACCAATATGACACCAACTCACTGAATTTCACCGATTCAGTTTACACGATGATGCTATATGCTATTGGCCCTATGTATTACAAATTTTATTTTTGAGAATATCATTTTTTTTTTCAGGGAAGATACCTATTTAGATAATCTTAAGAAGGCAGACGTATACCGTGGGGTTTTAGTCCGTGCGAGTCGGACATAACCCACTCTCTCCGCCGAGGGAGTGGTGTATGCATAAGGGATTTCCCCACGTAAAAAAAAAAGCACAGATAGGTCGCGAATTGCATGTATCAGGCAACAGCCCAAGCCGAGGTGTGCCGCGCACCCTTAAGCTAGTTGTCAAAATAAAATCGGCTGAGTGCCTCGCCTTAGAAGTCCGGTGAAGCTGTTAAGACCTTGCTAGGTCAAAAGCGTAGTCAATTCGAAAAAAAAAATTAATAATACTTTTGATTTTAAATATAAATATACCGTTAGATTAGAAAATTATTATAAAAATTATGTGGATTTTCAAGAAAATTATTAAAAATAACATTCAAATTCATAACCCCAAGTATCATTCATAGCTATGACAATTATACTTAAGTATGTATAACATTTTGTTAAAAATGTACCAATATCATCCCGTAAGCCACAACATATATCTAATACGGGGAAGTGTTATTGTGTGTTGTATCACGGCACAATGGATTCGGTATGGATTGAATTATGGAAGACGTGAAACTAGGGCGGAGTGGGAACAAGGGGAAAATGGAAAATGTATGTCGCCAAGTTGCGAGCCTAACAGCTCCTGGACAGAGTACGACCACCGGTAATGGATTGATCACATACTACTTTAAGTGCAAACACAAAATACTCACAGGACAGCTCTATAGCTCTATGTATTTTAGAAATTTATTGTTTATATTTCATCTTTTGTACATTTTTTTATTTTATGATTTGGGATATCACGTACTTTTTGACCACCATCTAGATGGTTCATAGTTTATGCTAAATTAATATATGACTATATTAATCGTAGAATTTATAATAATAGCTTATTTAACTATTCATTTATGTTAACTTATATCAGCTGGGATTACATTTCATTTAAGTTATAGCTAAGTTATACGCATATACATAGAGAACTAAGGATAATTGATCTATACATACAACAAAAAGGTAAAGGTTAATCTGTACATTAAACATATTAATGAAAACATAATCTGGATACTTCAGAATCAATGACAAAACACATTTCCATGATGTTTAGGTTTTTTTCTGTTTGTTTGTCTCTTGCATCACGCAAAAACTACTGGACAAATTTTGACGATATTTGGCACTGTAATAATACACGTCGGTAACATACCATTAGCATTACATGGTATAAAACAAAGTCCTCTGCCACGTCTGTCTGTCTGTCTGTTCGCTATAAACTCATAAACTACTGAACTGACTTTCATGCTGTTTTCACCAATAGATACAGTGATTCACGAGGAAGGTTTAGGTAAATCATTTGTTAAGATTTTTTATTATCAGGGCGGGACAACGTCCGCCGGGCTGATAGTTCATATTTATTTCATAAAACTTCAAAGCATAATCATGATATTTTAAAAATATATGAATATAACTACAAAGTCCCAATTATGGAGTAATGCGTTTTACATTTCGTATAATGAGAGATTACGAGTATGAGTTTATTTACAATCTTGTATGTATAATAATTAATTTTTGACCTTCAGACCGCATTGTGCATTGTGATTTCGTTGTCACATATCGCAATGTCAAATAGTAATCATTTACTACATTTACAATGTCAGATAGTACACACATCAAAAAAGTCTAAGCAACATGCGTGATATTACAAATTTTACCATTTATATGAATTAATTTCTAAGTATTTACTCAAACAAAGTGCGTAGGTAAGTAAACTTTTTTGTTATTGATGACATACTGGCTGGTTGTAAAAAAAAATTTGATTATGTTTTGTTTTTTCATAAAATTCAAATGACTGCGAATTTGTTTGAATTTAAGTGCGTTTTAATTGCTACGTTTAGTCTTGATTTTATAATTTTACCAACCATTTAAATAAAGTTAGCGACAAAATTGAATTGTTAGATATTCTTTACGTCATGAAGCGACGTCATTTGATGGCAGATGAAATGCAAAGAGCTGTAGGGATGTTGCAAGCGGGAAGTAATCAATCTCAGGTATCTCGACATTTTGGCATTCATAGAAGTGTTATTTGTCGTCTTTGGCAGCGCTACAATAATACAGGAGAACCCGCTGAACAGCATCCAGGCCGTAAAAGGAGTACAACCACTCGGCAAGACCGGTACATACAACTGACTGCAAGACGCCAGCCGATGTTAACCGCTCGAGAGATAAGTTTGAGGCTACAAATTTCAAGTGGTGTTGATGTAAGTCCTCAAACTGTGCGAAATCGACTGCATGAGTACGACCTACGAGCTCGACGCCCAATACACTTCATTCCCACACTAGCTCGAAGATAGATAGTTCGTATTAGTTATAACAATTGTACCATAAAAATAACTCGGTGATACTAAAGAGACCCTAGTTCATTATCTAAATGGACTACAGCTATTTGATCCACTTATGTGATTGCCTGCAAGCATTATCTCTCCTCCGCTGAATACTAAGCCGTAAGTCTTTCTCGTAACTCTCTTCTGAGAATACTCCTACATACTTAAATTAGCTATAAATATGAACGTTCATATATTTCCAATCGAAATCAGAAATGGTAGAGATTTAAACCAACAGTTAATACAACACAAATAACAAAACGAAATAAAATATGGAAGTATTAAATTTTTTTTTAAAAATTGTTATTATTTTCCTATCATTTTCGATATATTTGTGAAAGTTGGACAATCTAACCTCATGCAAAATGAAGGTCTACGATGGTACATACCCTAATCCTTGAGAAGATTGACTCCTAAGTCTAGCTACTGGAACACACGTATAGGTTTTCAGCTTCAGTATAGGAACTGGTCAGTTGAACTTAAAAAAAGTAGTATTACCACTATACAATGGACTTATAGATTTATACAGACCCATTATATTAACTAATATCAATTATTCTTCTATTATTAAGAGGTTATATTTGAGAAATATTATTGATTAGGTTTTGCCCGCGTCTTCGCTCTTGTTAATGTAAATTTGACCTATTTCTCGGGAACAATTTTTTTATTTCGATGAAAGTTAGCTTTTTTCTTTACCTCTGATAACTTGTATGTAAAATGTATCATGATGATGATCAGTTAAGTAGTTAAAGTGTGAAAACGTAACAAACAAATAAACAGTCTCATATTCGTATTTATAATATTAGTTAGGATTTGTAGAGCGTTATTTGTTGTAGTAAATATTTGTCCACCGTATAAAATATGTTTGTACGAAGTAGATAACTTATGGAACCTGATTGTATTGTATTTTATGGGGTATAAATCTTATAGTCTGTGTGAGTGAAGCCACGGTCAGTTACTCCGTATACTAATCTAATTTGTCCCATTTTTACATCTATACTAATATTATAAAGAGGTAAAGTTCGTGAGTATGTGAGTTTGTGACGTTGTAGGTGTTAAAATTATTATCAAAATAATGTAATTTAATATAATAATAGCGCCATCTGTTAACAACTATATGTAACACTTATTGATATTTGTCTATGTATTAAAAACAATAAATCAGTTAGTCTTTGAACAACCTCCAAGCGTGTTTTATTAGTAGGGAGTTATCTTAGGAACTACTGGTACGATTTGAAAAATTATTTCAGTGCTATATAGCTCATTTATCGAGGAAGGTTATATATTATCACGCTAAGACCAATAAGAGCGGAGCACCAATGTAGAGTATTTCAAAATCGGGGATATTTTTTCCTCTTGAGTGCTTCCGCTGTGTGTGCGTTAGCCCAAAGTAACTATTCGACGCGAACGAAGTCGAGTTCCGATCGGACCGTCGACTCGAGCGGTTGTCAGTTTTGCTGCGCGCGCTAAGTTTGATTTTAATACTCGTGATTTAGTGACGTCAGTTATTGTGTTGTTTCGATCCGGCACACCTGCGCTGCACAGGTGCGCTGCACACCTGTTCCACACCTGCGTTCCTTTTCCTGGAACTGAGTGAGACCTTTCCTTTGTATTTATTTATTGCTTTATCTATTTCTTGGTATATTTATTTATTTACTCATTTATTTATCTATTTATTTACTTAATTCTTTAATTCTTCAGTGATTTATTTTTAAATTTATTTACTTTTTATTCTTTGTTTATTTAAGTAGTCTTATGTTATTTTTCCCCTGTCTCGCTCAGGTACTTATTTGCGTTATTTTCCTATTTTGTTTAGTTTTAAACAGCTCCCTTTGATCCAGACTTGGGATAGTCCGTTAAATTCATTAAGGAGCGCCCCCCTGCCCCTCTGGCAGGGAGGTTTCACATGTCTTCCCCCGCCCCACTCCCCTCCTCAGGCCCCGGTATGGCCGCTGATAAGTACAATGCATAAAATAGCAGTCAGTACGTGAAAAAAAAATTCACACTTCATTCCCACACTAGCTCGAAGATAGATAGTTCGTATTAGTTATAACAATTGTACCATAAAAATAACTCGGTGATACTAAAGAGACCCTAGTTCATTATCTAAATGGACTACAGCTATTTGATCCACTTATGTGATTGCCTGCAAGCATTATCTCTCCTCCGCTGAATACTAAGCCGTAAGTCTTTCTCGTAACTCTCTTCTGAGAATACTCCTACATACTTAAATTAGCTATAAATATGAACGTTCATATATTTCCAATCGAAATCAGAAATGGTAGAGATTTAAACCAACAGTTAATACAACACAAATAACAAAACGAAATAAAATATGGAAGTATTAAATTTTTTTTTAAAAATTGTTATTATTTTCCTATCATTTTCGATATATTTGTGAAAGTTGGACAATCTAACCTCATGCAAAATGAAGGTCTACGATGGTACATACCCTAATCCTTGAGAAGATTGACTCCTAAGTCTATCTACTGGAACACACGTATAGGTTTTCAGCTTCAGTATAGGAACTGGTCAGTTGAACTTAAAAAAAGTAGTATTACCACTATACAATGGACTTATAGATTTATACAGACCCATTATATTAACTAATATCAATTATTCTTCTATTATTAAGAGGTTATATTTGAGAAATATTATTGATTAGGTTTTGCCCGCGTCTTCGCTCTTGTTAATGTAAATTTGACCTATTTCTCGGGAACAATTTTTTTATTTCGATGAAAGTTAGCTTTTTTCTTTACCTCTGATAACTTGTATGTAAAATGTATCATGATGATGATCAGTTAAGTAGTTAAAGTGTGAAAACGTAACAAACAAATAAACAGTCTCATATTCGTATTTATAATATTAGTTAGGATTTGTAGAGCGTTATTTGTTGTAGTAAATATTTGTCCACCGTATAAAATATGTTTGTACGAAGTAGATAACTTATGGAACCTGATTGTATTGTATTTTATGGGGTATAAATCTTATAGTCTGTGTGAGTGAAGCCACGGTCAGTTACTCCGTATACTAATCTAATTTGTCCCATTTTTACATCTATACTAATATTATAAAGAGGTAAAGTTCGTGAGTATGTGAGTTTGTGACGTTGTAGGTGTTAAAATTATTATCAAAATAATGTAATTTAATATAATAATAGCGCCATCTGTTAACAACTATATGTAACACTTATTGATATTTGTCTATGTATTAAAAACAATAAATCAGTTAGTCTTTGAACAACCTCCAAGCGTGTTTTATTAGTAGGGAGTTATCTTAGGAACTACTGGTACGATTTGAAAAATTATTTCAGTGCTATATAGCTCATTTATCGAGGAAGGTTATATATTATCACGCTAAGACCAATAAGAGCGGAGCACCAATGTAGAGTATTTCAAAATCGGGGATATTTTTTCCTCTTGAGTGCTTCCGCTGTGTGTGCGTTAGCCCAAAGTAACTATTCGACGCGAACGAAGTCGAGTTCCGATCGGACCGTCGACTCGAGCGGTTGTCAGTTTTGCTGCGCGCGCTAAGTTTGATTTTAATACTCGTGATTTAGTGACGTCAGTTATTGTGTTGTTTCGATCCGGCACACCTGCGCTGCACAGGTGCGCTGCACACCTGTTCCACACCTGCGTTCCTTTTCCTGGAACTGAGTGAGACCTTTCCTTTGTATTTATTTATTGCTTTATCTATTTCTTGGTATATTTATTTATTTACTCATTTATTTATCTATTTATTTACTTAATTCTTCTTTTTATTAAGATCTTATTAAGATTCTTATTAAGATCTTATTAAATGCGTGTTGCGCCCGCGCTTTTGTAATCGATCCTTTTTAGCTCCCGCACACATAGTGGGTCTCAGTAATATCTCGAGCCTAGGTCGTCTCCGCGCGGAGCCCTCGTGATATTATTATCGCGATACAGTGACTCACCTACATCACTTGAACACACATATGAGATCATCTCTCTCACACACGTGCACATATATACACATGGTGGGAGGGTTTTGTTTTTTTTTTCCCTCATCGAACTGAATCGAATAGTTTTAGTTCGTTTCAATCCGATATACACGTATTCATTTGTGAATCATGCAATTTCGATTGTATGGTTCACAAATGTATATATGTATGAATAGCTTAGAATAGTTAGCTAGGACAGACGCGTCTTTTTCCAGGTTACAGCCCAAGCCGAGGTGTGCGTGCACCCTTGTGTATGTTACCTAAAACCCAAATCGGTTGTGTGCTTTAAGCGCCAACCTTAGTAGTCCGGTGAAGCTGTGAAGACCCTGCCGGGTCAATAGCGTAATCAGTTCGAGAAAAAAAAAATGCGAACGAAGTCGCGGACAGAGGCTAGTTCAATATAAAAGTATACTTCTTAAGACCCAGCATCCGTATTTATAAATGATGTTATTATTGTAATTCAATATTCTGACGGTCCTGTGTTTTGAAGTAAAAAAAAACTCTTAAACATAAAAAATAAGTCTATGATCAGAGACCTGGCGTAAAACTCATTGCCGTCTGTAAAAACGGCCAAGTCTCGAATTTTTATTCATTTTAATGTGTATTAAATGAGAATAAATATTATCTAAGATATACCTAACTCTACTTAGTCGAACTTTCCTTTCCTGGCACAAAATAAATAAACACAACACATTTGCATTCATTGCCCAGAGTGAATCAAAGAGTTGGGCGTGTTTGTAGAAATCAGTAGATCCAAGATAATGGAGCGACCCAATCACTTAGCGAGGAGTCCACCTCTCTTACTTATTCGAGATATTGAGTGGGCTGATACTAGAATTTAGTCAATATAATGTTATGTGGGAAAATCTATTTTTGTATAAGTTTATTGTCGCTACATCATTATACTTTTTACTGGAAGTAATAATAAAGTGTTACGTACGTAATGATCCGATTATTAAAATTGGTGTGCAGATGAGTCTTTAATATTCTATTAACTATTTGTAGTATATATTATTTTATAGATATCACGTTCTTTATATAACGGACTCGATAGTTTTTTTTTTTTTCTCGAACTGTCTATGCTATTGACCTGGCAAGGTCTTAACAGCTTCACCGGACTACTTGGACTCGATAGAAATCTATTGGGCTTTTTATACTATGCACCTAGAAACAACTAAAGGTTCTGTTATTCTTTTCTTACTAATTAGACTTAAACTAATTACTACGATGTAATTTTATATAAAAAAATCTTAGTTTTAAATAATGTAATTCTACAAATTTATTATGTATGTGATATAATAGTACGTAAGCTACAAATAATTCATTTTAATTTTGAAGCATTTTTATTAGGTATACGTAATGAATCATTAAAGACTAAGTTTCAGGAATTCGGTATTTTAACTCTGCTCTCCCAATATATTGTTGATAATTTGATGTATGTCCCTAACAACTTAGACAATCTGGATTTAGTAAAAAGCCGACATAATGTAAATATTAGAAAAAATAACAAACTGGCCACTCCATGTTTCAGGCTTACTAATATACCAGTGACAGTTTTTAGGTAATAGTGTTAGATTGTATAACAAAGTCCCAAAGCACATTATCGATTTGCCAGATGGTAAGTGAAAGTGTTATGTCAAGCGGGTTTTAATACATAAAGGTGTATAGGGTGGGTCAATATGTGCACGATGGTGACGTCTGGAAGTGACGCCTCTCTCTGTGCATCCACCAAAAACTAATGAAAAATTATCTATTATATTGTAATCATTAAAAAGTATGTTATGTATAATGAAAAGATAAGCCAGATCGAGTTTCTTTCCGGTTCTTCTCGATGACTGGGTTGTTGTTCCGACCGGCGGTAGTTTTGACGTTCATAATTGCCTTCTTAGGGCCTAGATTGAATAAAGAGTATTTTGATTTAGATTAAAGTAGTAGTGAAAAACACAAATAACTTTAATGCTCGCCAACTATTAAGAGGAATAGACAAATTTTTCGTTTTTAAAGCAAACGCGTTTTGTTTAAATAACAATAGTAACTTAATATTTCTATATCTACAATTTGATACTCGATAAGTTTATAATTCCACTTGTCAGTAAGATATTATAAGAACTTCGCTGTATTTTTTACAACTATATGTAGGAAATTAGATTTTGGATTATATCGAGGAAACTGTAAACGCACTTGATATGCACGAAAGAGAAATAATTTATATTGTTTCATAATATAACGTTTTTTATATTTATTTTATATTTTATTTTCCTTTTTTTTTTTTCTTATAATTAATATCATGCCTATGCATAAATTATTGTCGTTTTCCAAGTATATAAAATAGAATCTAAACAATGTTTTGTTAACCTTAGAAAAACAACACCAGTCTCAATAAATACTATTGGAATTTTAATATATTATAGCATTGTGGTCTTACTTGCTTCAGTTGTTATACAAAACTTTGTTAATTAAAAGTTAACAAAGCTGATCTTGTGCTAATAATGCTCTGTCTAATTGGACAACTCAACTACACCTACAACTTAGCAGCGGTTACATTCGCCCAGGTTGTTGTTATAGACGTATGTTGTCGCACCGCATATTCTTAAGTCATATATTTAATCAATCATATCAATCATAAATCGTTTACAAAGTTCAAGAAACGATTAGCTAAAACTCGACCATCAAATGACCGGCCGAGTTTTCTAAATTGCATACAAAGTGTCCTCAACAGACTTGCGGGGTCCCGACTGCTATTACTTACAACGCAATATTAAATTGCTTTCAATTTATTTCGCAATTGCCGTCTTTGAGTTCCGCTTTGTAGGGGCTCTGACGTCGGTCCAAGGCAACAATAAAATGTATTCGTCTCCGGAATGTTTAATATGGGGAAAAGTTTAATAACGCGACCGGGCGGGCTGGCGACCGCCGGCCGAGAACAACCCGAACGCTGGGCAACGGGCGGTCGCGGGGTGGTCAGCGCCTTACCAGCCGACAACGATAAATCAAATCTCTTACCTCCTACGCTGCTCACGAATATATCTACTTTTGCAAACATTTTATCAGATAACAGTAAAAACTATGTTACAAATTACTATTCGATATTCATTTTTTAAAGTCATAGCAGGCAAACGGACAAGTTGGTCACCTGATGTTAAGTGATCACCACCGTCCATAGACACTTACAACACCAGGGGAGTCGCAAGTGCGTTGCTAGCTTGTGTTGGGGGAGAGAGGAAGGGAAGGGGGAAAAGAGAGGAGGAAGGGAAAGGGAGTTGACCTCCGGCGCTCTCACTGACCGAACGAAACGCAACAATGCAAGCACTGTTACTTCACGTCGGTTTTCTGTGAGAGGGTGGTACTACCCCAGGCGAGCCAACCCACTCATGCTCAAACCAGTAATAGCTTCAGCGTGACTCTACCACCTTCATCATGATAATTTTAAGCAGCTCCGTGATCTAGTAAAGAGCATATCTGATGACAATAATAGTATTCTCAGGTATTGTTTTTTATATTGTTAAAATATTATATTAAAGATTCTTCAAAGTGTTCTAAGGAAGACACCTGAAGAAACGTCAAGGGTGACATAAAATAGCACGTCATTAGCAACCGACACCCGCAAACTCGTACAACAAAAGTCTTCTGTTACAAGAACACGTTGTTTTTTCAAACTGAGAAGCGTGTATTGCGTCCCACAACGGAAAAACAAGTCAGGGTCGTGATATAAGTCAGTAATGTATGACAAAGAGCATAGCGTTTTTATTCTTCAAAGTGTGGTGATCTGAAAAACCGTCGCTCATCAAGGTAGCAGGTACGCTCAGTGCGTCGGCCCTGGAGACTGACGGTGCTGACACAATAGCTCTGTGATGTTAATTAAATGTTAACAAACGCTCTCGTCGCCTAATTGGAACTGTTGCCTATTATCCTTGTCTTTCGACGCGAAGAATAACTTTCATGCTCGAGTATTGTACTTCAGAGTTTTACTTGGATTTCTTTAAATTGAGTGGAGAACAATGCTTTTGTTTATAAAGCAACTATCTAGCGTGTTTTTTGTTTCATATCTCATTAAAATAATAAGTCCTACATACTTACGTCCCGTAAATGTAATATTTGTAATTATGTATTTGTTTATGAACGAGATTGTAGCTCCCTCTTGACCTTTCTTTATAGTATGTATGAAATAAACCGTATAACAATTATTTTAATTAGTAAGTACTAGCGGGCCCGGCAGACGTTCAGTATCCATTCAGTAGTTTTTGAGTTTATCGCGAACAGACAGACAGACAGACGTGGTAGGGGACTTTGTTTTATACTATGTAATAAATAATGATATATGTAATTAGATTGATTGACTTTCTAATCTCTATATATACATTTCTTCTGTTCGCGTGTAATGTCACTGAACTCCTCCTAAACGGCTGGACCGATTTTGATGAAATTCTGTGTGCGTATTCCAGTGGATTCGAGAATGGTTTAGATTCACAATTGAATTGGAACCGATAGGGGGCGCTGTGGTTGAAGTTTAGAATTTTTTATTATTATTAATGCAGTATTATAGCAATTTTAGCAATATTAGCAATATTAATATTATTACTATTATATTAATTTATATTATATTAATACTATTATTATTAATAATAATATTATATAGCAATATTAGGGTAAACAAATTATAACCTAATATTATGTTAAGGTTAGGTCTGAACCCGTATTAAGAACGAATAACTATTATCATGGAATGTATTGGTTCTAACAGAACTGTAAAAAATTCTGTAAAAAATATTAAAGAAATTTGTAGAAAATATGTATGCATTATATTATATTTTAAATAGTGACTACATACTATATTTATGTATAACTATACATTTCTATTTGAATTGATTTACCTATAGAAAGTAATTGTGGCCTATATACAGGAATAATAATAATTTTTTTTAAAATTCTTAATCAATGTATGCATAATTTACAGTAATGTTGGTTTTACAGTGATAATGACTTAATTTGGTGTCCGCCGTGGATGTTAAAAGGCAAAATACTATACACTTCTTTTATCTAAATTACTGAATGTTGTGTTAACTAGTAACGATGCATAACAGAATTTATCAAATTCATACAGTGGTTTTACTTTCCTCGTGCAAACAAACATACAAATAAATACCCTAGTCTCTTTTTTATAATACCATTGAGTATAGAAATATAGATCCGTTATCTCGTCATTTAGTACAATAAAATTAGGTACGTCGCACATATGTTATTTAATGATAAAAATATTTATTCGTTATATTTATTAGAATAAAAAATATAATTTAACCAAAATATACATTAACAATTAAAACGTAACAAGAATTCAAGCAAAGTAATCTATTTATACTTAACATAGTGTTCGACGAAGAAAAAAACAGAACGAATAACAATTTTGCATCGATAAATTACAAAGAATATACGAAAAACGATATATGAAAATGATTAAACAAATAAATTACATATTCTGTCAAGTCTCCAAGTTTCTTGCGTGTTTTTATACATAAGCGATTTTTAACGCGATTGCTCTATTAAATACGCGATAGCTATGTGCTGCGCCGATTGTAATATCTGATGAACTTGCATAATTGTATAGGTAAATTTCTTCTGTACGTGTGTATGTCAAAGAACTCATCCTAAACGGCTGGACCGATTTTGATGAAATTTTGTGTGCGTGTTCGAGTGGATTCGAGGCGCTGCGGTTGAATTTTAGATTAAACAAAAATATTATCAAGGCAGGACAACATCCGCCGCGACCGATATTATATATCATTACATAGTATAAAACAAAGTCCCCTGCCCCGTCTGTCTGTTCGCGATAGACTCAAAAACTACTCAACGGATCTTCACACGATTTTCACCAGTGGATAAAGTGATTCATGAGGAACGTTTTGGTATATAATTTGTAAAGGATTTTTTATAATCAGGGCGGAACAACGTCTGTCGGGCCGTATATATACATATAATAATAATAAATAAATAAAAAATGTCTACTCAAAAGGGCCGTGCGGCGGATTTGCGTTTAGATTTTGAAAGAGGTGGGAAGGGCTCACAGATATCTTATAATAAAGCCTTATTATAACCTAACCCTAGTAAGTATGATGATAGTATTACCTACTGGCAGACTGGTAGCAGAAAGAAATTGTGTCCAACTAGATTGTTACCACCATACACATAGTCGTGGTTCATTCCGGGGTCAACCAATGTGTATGCAGTAGCCAAGCAAGGTGGTAAGATCACGACAACCATACACATAATGATATACCCATCATAGGGATTCGTCTTTACTTTGTTTTGTTTCACGATCAAACAATGTATGTCCAGTAACCCAAAGGTTTAACAGCCTAACATCGACCACCGACAATGGGCTCGCGATCTCTCGTCGGTCGCCGTCGATTTTTGATTATTTTATACTTAATCAGACACATTTTTATAACTACAGTCGTCGCTAAACTGTTAGAACACTCTGAATATAGATACACGAACACAAATGTAGATATACACACATATAATATTACATATATAAGATCGAGACAACCTAAGGATAAATATGCCAATTTTATATTCTAATAATAATAATAGAACTATGCTATACGTGGTCTTAAAAACAAAATTATCAAAGAAACAAATTCAGTCTTCTAAACCGTCGCTACGTATATGAACTATAAAATTAATAGCGAGTTTTTTTCAAATTTCATTCTCTAGCGCCATGTAGATATTAAATATTGTAAGGGACACATTTTGAATGCAAGCCCTCCATGCTCTACGCTTATATTTTCCATATCATACCAGAGACAAAAATTTAGTATACTGTATTTCGTAAAAAGAAGCTGTATTTGGTACAATGTTGCCAGTACACATATTTTGCTCCAACTTGAGATCTTTTCGGTTTGAATAAATTTTTCTATCTCGATTGTTGACATAACTTTTATTTTAATATTAATAATATATTAAGTTATGTTACATTAAATAGTGGCACAAAGGCTTTGTTGTATGTCATGAACGATACAAAACAAATTTATTAATCTAATTTCAGAACTTTTCAGGTTTATTTAGGAACTTTTCACGTTTGACTGTTGATATTCTGTATTTGGCTACCGGCCGACATTTGAATACCTATAAAAAATTCAATTTTGGAATATAACAAACAATTATAATGACAAATTTTAGGCCTGCTGGATTTTCTGATGAAGATACAGATAAACAATTATAATGGCAAATTTTAGACCTGCTGGATTTTCTGATGAAGATACAGACAGTGACGACTACGGCTTTTTTGAAAAACCAGTGCGTTTTTGGTAACAAATTTATATGGCGGGTTTTTATTTTTATGTTACTTTTCCACCAGAGATGTCTGAAGTTGGTAGGTTAGTGGTGAGCGAAGTCAAAGTTGAACTATGTTTCCATTCCCATCAAAGCTATTAGGTCTAGAAGATGGGTATATGCTGTTTGTATGTGCTGTGAAGATGCGTTTTGTGTGAGGTAGACTACTCGGTTCAACTCTGTATTTCACGTAGTTACACCGCTCACGCAGCCCTAACTTACGTTCTTGGCTCTCAGACCACGCTTCTATTTTATCCATAAAAATTAAATAACGTTATTGGTGTATATCCCTTGGTGCAACTTACCACACGTCTGTTTGAAAAACATGTTTATTCTTCAATTCTGCTCTAGGACACACTTATTGTTCTAGTGTATTTAAGTAGTAATTATTTTAATCTAACTGGTAATAAGAAAAGTATGTGCTTCAATTACAGGTAAGAACTTATCAGCCTCCACAGAATGTGAAGAAGAAAATTGAAAATACTTTACAGGAAGCTATAATAAATGATAATGTAGAAGATGTTGAAAGAATTATTGCTCAAGGTAAGCCGAAATTTAGCACCAAGCTAATCACTATGAATAAAACTGTAGTGTTAAATTATATAGGAGGAATCTCAACTGAATAATTGTATTAAAGAGTAAGCCACATAAATATCTTTGTAGCAAGAAACTAAAATTAAAAATATTATTTTGTAAGAAAATATGAAAAAGGTTATAAATGTATGGTTTATATCACATAAATAAATATCTATTACATCTCTATGTCATGAACAAAGTTAGTAGTTTATTTTTAACTAGTTGACCCATGCCCGCTTTGTTAGGCGGTAAACATCTATAAAAAACTACTTTTTGTTACTTAAATATAAAAGTTAGACATACGCTGTCTGTTTTTTGTAGGCATTATCAAGCTCTACAACTTTTCTGTAGAACTCAATCATATATCTCTCATTGTTAAGGC
>MU160617.1:0-46579 GCA_015888305.1 Antheraea pernyi | reverse complement strand
AAGTATTATATGTTGGTTTATTAAAAAAAGGAATAATTATACTTGAAATGTGAGTTTGAAAATATGATTAAGCATATTTCTTTTTTAAATCAGGATTTAAGTAATATTTAACAATATTTTATTATCAGAGCTCAACAGAATGAGTACAGTACAGTAAAAATGGCTAATAGTGAAAAATGAATCAATTGTTAGTTTTATCATCTTAAAGTTGTAATATCATGTGAATGACTAGCCTCTAAAGAACTGATTATACTTTGAATAATGTTGACAAATTATGAAACAAAGTAGATAATTTTTATACATTTTCATGTAACATTTGTGTTACATTGTCACTTTATTTATGTTAAACTAGTGACCCGCCCTAGCTTCGCACAGGTGCAATGTAGATATCAATTTTAATGAATTACTGTTAAGTACATTTCTGATCTACATGTCATATACAATGTATGTAATGTTTTTTTTTTAATTGGTGTTTTATGGTAAGCACAGTACAATCTAAAAACAATGGCGACCACCGAGTGACACACTGTCCATCGCCGGCCGCCGCTGTCATGCCGGCCTGCGAAAAGCTGCATATGCACAGGCTGATCCCGAAACGCGACCTGCAGAAGCGAATTACTATGAGGGGTTTTTCGTTATATACATGGTAGTAGCGATCCAGTCAGGCTGTAAAACCTTACCGCCCCACAAAATATATTTAATTGGATGAGGAATAATACTGTATTGTATAAAATAGCTTGGTAAATAACACATAATTATTTTTGTAAAAAGATAAAAATGGTTACTGTGGGTTATCCTTTAGAGATAAATATATACCACCCCTGTTATGTTATGTAGTCCGGTGAAGCTGTTAAGACCTTGTTGGGTCAATAGCGAAGTCAGGTCGAAAAAAAAAACCATTCCTGATTTTTGTTATCGATCTTTGTAAGATATACAATTCCATAGCACATTAATTGATTGATCTATCTCGTAAGGTTTAGCCAGCATTTGCGATTTAAGAACACAAAAATATGTTTTTTTCGACTTAGTATTTACAAATCTTTGAATATTTCGGCTTTTCTACATTATAATATGTATGCATTATACATATAAATCACTCTATCTATTGCGGAAAACTGTATTGATATCCGTTGAATAGCTTAAAAGACCTAAGGGAACAGACAGATGAAGTGACTTCATTTTATATTATGTAAAGATGTGTATTCAAGTTTTATCATGTACATTGTGTGAGTAATTAAGTCTAATAGATATACTCTTTGGGGGTGTAAGGGGTGTCGAATAACATCTAAGACTTAAGACATCCAAGCCAAATTTACCTGCATGTGGTGCACCCTACTGAACAACGAACGAGACAATGGCGAAAGCGGGGTGGTAGGGTTTTACAGCATACACCATGTATATGGCGAAAAAGCCCGTCATAGTGATTCGCTTCTGCGAGTCGCGTTTCGGGATCAGCTGTGCATATCCAGCTTTTCGCAGGTCTGCATGACAGTAGCGGCCGGCGATGGATAGTGTGTCACTCGGTGGTCTCCATTGTTATTGGATTGTACTGTGCTTACCATCCAGCTCAGTGCAGGCATTTTGCCGTGCCACAATAAAAAAAAAACTCAAATTTCGTATTATCAGAACCTGTCTTGTAAGTATTTGGATATACAATTATTAAACATCCCCCTTATATTGAGACCATATACCCAAAAAAGTAAATTTTATGAAGAAAAAACTTTTTTTTTTTTCGTACTTACAGGCAGTATTTTGGTCACTGCTCATCACAATCAGCCAGAAATTTTAGAATTACTCATAGCACAAGGAGCCAGACTCTCGGAGGTAGATAAGTTAAATAGAAGACCACTAGATATAGCTTACTCTCATGAATACCAAAATATAATAGATATACTGAAGGAAAACCTCGATATAGATGATGATAATGAAATAGACAAGAGTTTACATTTTAGTAATGAAGTAACATCCTGGCATAATTACTACCCAGGAATTAAGAAAGAATTTAAGTAAGTAGTGTGAATGTTAGTCTATGTTAGTTTATTTATTATGTGTGTGTCATTATTATAAAAAAATTACATTAAAGACTAGTATGCAAATGTAAATGTTGCTTTAAATTCAATAGAATACTAAGATCATGTTTTTTTATATTAAACTAGTGGGCTTGGTGAACTTTGTTCTGCCTTGCTACTAAAAACAACCTTGATAAATTATTATATACTAAACCTTTATGAATCACATGATTGTATGAAAATCCTTTCAGTAGTTTTTGAGTTTATCGCAAACAGACAGATGTGGCAGAGGACTTTGTTGTATAATATGTAATTATAATTAATTGCAATAACAATATTTTTATATAGTAAATATCTACTTTGTTAATTAGCTTCAACCTTCTCTTTTATGACATGAGCAATGATTGATTTAAATCTTTATTAGAAAAGCTTAAACAGAAGTAAAAAATTCTGAATGTTAATTTTACAACAAAATAAGAAATGTCGACTTTGTGGTGTGTCACTTAACAATTATTGGCATACTAAAATATTGATTTGAAATAATTTGCATTACTTTTTTATAGTCACTTTGAAATTAACCAACCAACTTCCGATTGAAGCAATGATGGTTCAATTGTAGTATATTCGGATACATTGTCCATACATTTAGATTCGAATTCTGTGATGACGAGTATCTATCGGTAAAGCAAAATATCGTGATAAAACCATAGTATAGTGATAGTGCTTTTCTATGAAATCTTCAAGTTGAAAATCTGTTACCAAATACATGTAGATGTAGGTAGATGTAGTTGTAGGTGGTAGAGCTACGCTGAAGCTATTAATGGTTTCAGCATGAATGGTGTCGGCTCGTCCGGGGTAGTACCACCCTCTCACAGAAAACCGATGTCAAGGAACAGTGCTTGCATTGTCACATTTCGTTCGGTCAGTGAGAGCGCCGGAGGCCCACCTACCCTTCCCCCTTTCCTCCCTCCCCCTCTCCCGCAAAACAGGTTGGCAACGCTCTTGCGACTCCCCTGGTGTTGCAAGTGTCTATGGACGGTGGTGATCACGTAACATCAGATGACCCACCTGTCCGTTTGCCTCCTATGATATATTTAAAAAAAAGATGTGTTCCGACAGCTGCACTTACGAGTCACTCATCTAAGTTTAACGTGGCCCCGTTTTAAATCATATTGTCTTTAATATCAAGTGAGATAAATAAGGTAATCTTAATAAATCATTATAGGTGCATTAGACATACGATTAAAGAATTATTTAATTGTTGTCGGTAAATGTCTAAAATTAATATTATGAATGTTCGGAATAATGTGTGTTGCAAATAAACATGTAATATATATTTTTTATTATCCACTAGCGGGTCCGGTGGACGTTATCCCGCCCTGAAAATAAAAAAACCTTGACTAATTATGTACCTAAAACTTCCTCATTAATCACTTTATATACTGATGATAGTCCCATGAAAATCCGTTCAGAAGTTCTTGAGTTTATCGCGAACAGACAGACTCAGTAGGAGATTTTGTTTTATACTATATAATGAGTGAGTTTTAGCTATAAAGTTTGTTGATTCTAGATTATTTAATTTAGTTACGGAGAATCTAGATTTAAATTTATCCCATACTAATTCTACTATTTGTATTGTTTTCTAGGCCAAACTATTCTGAAGAAATTCCGAATTTACTGTATGGTATGAACTGTGAAAGATTGACACCTGTGATCATCAACAGCGGGATGGATTTAAGAAGTTTTCTATTACTGAATGATGAAAATATGACCCAATTGGGTATTGATATGCCATATGAAAGGCAAAGGTTAAAATTAGGACTATACGAGTTTCACACGCGTGGCTGGAAACTTAACGCTGTGGCGGGATTGTATGCTAGAAAAAATGAGAATTTTAGGTAAATATACTTTTAATGTTAATAATTAAATTTAAAGAGTTTCGGTGTCATTACAAAAACAAAAATGAAGACGAGTTTAATACAAGTTTTATTAGGCACTGTCTAAAATTTAAACCGTCCTTGAACCCACACTTAGAATACTTAATTACAAGCGCGTTTTAGCGGTATCTAGCAAAACATCTGGTTTAGTTTTTATACAAGCTACTCTGGATAGTATTCGTTCAATTCAATCTCATCATTAAAAAATGTTTCATTACATACAGATATTTTGCAAGCAATTTCAATTCATGAATATAATTTTAGTTCAAATCTTCATTAAGAAAATTTACTTATTTTAAGTTAATATGGTTATCGTTATTATGAGGTTTTAGTTAAAAAAATGATGTCATTATATTAGTAAGATACTTAATTATAAGATTAATATATTATGTGAAAGTGCGTGAGGTCCAATAACAGTGTCATGTCAGATTCATATCATAGCTATGATTTACTTCTGAACATCTAAAATTGTGTAATCATATATATTAATACGTGAAGCCTAACTTTGTACCCCTTTTTAACGGAATTGGGCGAACGGATTAACGTGAAATTTGGCATAGTTAAAGTTTATATGGAGGAGAAGTGCAGAAAGCTATTTATTTTATATAAAATGCATTAGAAGTACATTAAATTAATTAAAATATGCATTACTCACACTACTGATTCAATTTTACACAACATATACACACATGTAAATAAAAAAGACATTTTGACATCTGTCAATAAAGGACTTCAAAAAAGGTTGTGAAGGAGGTTGCTATGCTCGACTGTATGTATTATTTTACTCTTACGTTCCAATTACCCTTTTTCATTCTACATTCAACAATGATATTAACCCTAATAAAATTCAAACTTAAAAAAATCACTGAACTATGGTCGAAGGTTGACCACTGCGCGCCTACTAGTTTATTTAATTCTTCCAAATTAATGATACCCTTGAAATTCATAATTTATTACGAAACGTCTTTAGCCGCGAAATAGAAATAAAATATGAACTGTCAACTTAGACAAGTGTTAGAGAATGTTTAGAGTAAATACGTAAGACACTCTTTTGTAATCAAACTTTTATAAAGCAAGTATTCAACACATATTTAACTTTTTTGTAATAACACTGTTTATGTTTGACATTCTTAACTCTGGCATTAAGCACTTAAAGACTAAAGCAACTGAGCTATAGTCCTTTTATATGTTATTATGTTTATGATATTTATAAATCTATCCTGTATTTCTTGAGCCAATGCGTTATAAGTCTTACAGTTAAAAAATAACACTGTTATCCTAGTTATTTGTTATCTTGAAAATATTATGGAAAAAAACCACATCCAGGGTAGAATAAGCGTGTAAGACTAAATTGTTAAAAAAAATTATGTGTTGATACGATAAGTGGAACATGGATAATAACTTTTTTTGTACTCCAGATCAAAATATGTTCGAGACACCTTTTTTCATTCCTTACTGTATACATTATATTACATATCATGTTTACATATAATCCGAAATATACTTCGATCAATAATAACTAGATAAAGGGTCACGTACAAAATCGAAGCTAAAAGCTGTCCGCGTAAATATATACTTATGTGTAGCTATTTGTTAACTAAGAAAGGGAGAGAAATTAATTACAACCATGACACCTAGTAATAAAGTCACAAATGTTCAAAATATTATCAAATACTTGCGATAAAACGAGCAAAGCAATAAATTACTCCCCTCATAAATGAAAAGACAACATAAACAACATTTAGTGTGAATTCAACCTTAACACGCAATGAATAAAGTACTTTTCCCATTATTGTGCGTGGTTGGAGAGACTAGGGCAAACATTTGTATCACAGGTTTAAAATCGGTATTTTTGTTCAAAATTTGATATTATTTGTTAGTTGAACTAACATCTTAAAATATAACTTATTCAACATGTATTTAGTGAAAGTAAGATACTCCGGCCGTTAAATTGCTTTTTCGGGTATAATTTTTTCATCTTTTGAATACACTGCGGCGTGTGAAACGTGCTTACATTGGCTGTGTTTCAAACAAACTAAAGAAAATAAAAACACACATTTCAAGTGAGCTGTTATTTACCGAGATGTATTTTTTTGCACCGACCCGATATCTAGTTATTGTCGATCGAAGAAAATATAGGAGTAAGACTTTAGTTTGCACAGTTTAATGAGAAACAAGTAGCTTCGTGCTAATGTATGTGTAATAAAATAATATATTCATTTTCAGTGTCTTGGATTGTTTAATTGCATTAGGAAGTCATTTGCAGCAAGTGTATATTTTAGAAGCGACGTTACAATACACGTTACGGGAGTATGATAGAATTCAAAATCAATTTAAATTTGAACCTCCCGATTCACCGGTTTTATGTAAAACGAACACTGCCGTCAAAAAACTGCTTAACAACATAAACAGTATACGGAAAGAAATGAGGAACATGAAAGTTATACTGAAAAAGGTAAAGTTTTTAATGGTTCATTCTTGGCATGCTCGCCGCTTATACGGAAACACGCTCGCAATGTTATATTCGGTACATTCACCACTAACACTCAACACGCTAGTGCGCTTATAATCAGCACGCTTGCACACCTATACTTAGCACGAAACGTTCTTACATTCAATACGCTCGCCGCTTACACGGAAATAAGCTTAACTTAACTCACTTCTCTCAGCAGAGTTTCTCAGCACTCAGCACGCTCGGTGCTTATATTAAAACACATTCGCACTCTTATACACACCACACTTGGCGCTTACACTTAACACGTTCACGCTCTTATACACAGTACGCTCGGCGCTTATAAGTAATATTACACACGCTTATAAGTGTAAGTACACACGCTCGCTCGCTTATAAGTATAAGTACACACTCTTATAAGTGTAAGTACACACGCTCGCTCGCTTATACTCAGCAGGCACCCACACACGTAAATTAATAAAAGGTGGGAATTACTTAAATCTGAAATCATAATAAAATGAAAATAATGGCTGTATCATGAAGATTGGTACAAGTAATATATTATTTTGTTTCCAATTTTCAGATCAGCGACAATAACCCTCAACCTGTGGATCTGATCAAGGAGAAAACATTTAAAGATAAAGCATTGAGCTATATAACTGAAGTTGTGATTGTTTGCTCACTAGGTTTAATAATTTATCAAAATGTAAATATTTTTGGTAACATATTAAAAAAATAATTTTTGTTTCTTAATAAATTATTTATAATGAGTCTTGGCGTATTTAAAACAAAAAGACGAAGCTCTCGTATTTATATTATAGTCTTTGATTTTACAAAAAACGATTTATGGAACAGAGAGGTATGCTGCGATTGCATGAATGGCCTAGCATTACGTTGTAAATAATTCTGGAAGCACTGGGGTTATTAAAAATGTGGACCAACATCTGGTTATAGGTACTTATAATTTAAAAATGCCACAATTAAATATGCAAAGCTATACCGGATGTCTATACCAGGTGTTAGGTTAGTCGCTTATAATATTCTAAGAGGCGATAGTTCATGGTCACATTTAACATATATAATAATAATATCTATATTCTAAGACTTTCAAAAATATAAACATAAACGTGATAAACATAGGTGAAATGACCGGTGCTGAAAACAGCAAGGGACGACCCGAAGTTAATAACCTTCGAGAATAAAACAGACAATAAATCCTTTGTTTTGTTCATGCCGTTCCCACGGTCACTTTCACTTCACCCGACGGTCATTGACACTGCTTTAACATAGATGCGTAGAGGATTGCGTATAATTTTTGTATTTTTTTAGATAGGTCCTTTATACAATATAGATTGTGAAGCACCTATTTTTTATTAATTTAGAACGAGAATCGAGTGCAGGATATCCTCCATAAATATTGATACTGTTTAAACTGTCAGCCTGTATAATGGTCCTTACGATGAAATTAGTGTTTTATATGGAAAAGATATAATGAAAAAAAATAGATGTAATAATATATTTAATCAAGAGAAATATGTAAGTACTTTCGTCGTTGTATACATAGTTAATTGATTCCATTGCTGAAAAAATTGTGGGAGCGAGAATCAATAAAATCTTAGAAGACGGTTTTCATTACCTCATCGGATTTTTTTTTTCTTGCAAGAAATTTTGCATATTATATTCTAAGACTTTCAAAAATATAAACATAAACGTGATAAACATAGGTGAAATGACCGGTGCTGAAAACAGCAAGGGATGACCCGAAGTTAATAACCTTCGAGAATAAAACAGACAATAAATCCTTTGTTTTGTTCATGCCGTTCCCACGGTCACTTTCACTTCACCCGACGGTCATTGACACTGCTTTAACATAGACGCGAGGATTGCGTATAATTTTTGTAATTTTTTAGATAATTAGGTCATTTCTATAATATAGAATGTTAAGCACCAATTTTTTTTATTGATTTAGAACGAGAATCGAGTGCAGAATATCCTCCATAAATATTGATACTGTCTAAACTGTCAGCCTGTATAACGGTCCTTACGATGAAATTAGTGTTTTATATGGAAAAGGTAAAATAAAAAAAATTTGATGTAATAATTACATATTTAATCACAAGAAATATGTATCTATGCACTTTCGTCATTGTATACGTAGTTGATTCCATTGCTGAAAAAATCGTGGGAGCGAGAATCAATAAAATCTTAGAAAACTGTTTTCAATACCTCATCAAATATTTTTTTATTGTAAGAAATTGTCCGTATTCCGATAAAAATAGTAACTCTTCTCATAAGTCCCGTGAAACTGAAGGATCATAATGCCAATAGTATATAGTCAATTCGGGAAAATAAAGGGAGATAGACGTTTATTGAACAATTACCCATTTGTTTCATTATGTAAAGGAGAGATTAGGGTCTAATTTTCTTTGTTATTACATCCCTGCCAAGCCGGGACAAATAACTAGTATGTCATACAGATTTTTGAACGTTTTAATACTATGTGGGAGCGAGAATCAATAAAATCTTAGAAGACGGTTTTCATTACCTCATCGGATTTTTTTTTTCTTGCAAGAAATTTTGCATATTCCGGTAAAAATAGTAACTCTTCCCATAAGTCAGGTGAAATTGTGAAGACCCATAACGCCAATAGTATATAGTCAATTCGGGAAAAAAAAGAGAGATAGACGTTTATTGGACAATTACCCATTTGTTTTATTTCGTAAATGTTTCGTTATGTAAATTCGAACACTGGAATTAAAATATTCTTTCATGAAAATCAAACTCTTATAACTTGTTTTAAGATATTTTAAGATTAATATTCTGGCCATGCTAAGTTATTTATAAAATCACATCAAATTTGTAAATATATTTTCATATTAATAGAACTTTTTGTATACCTAATAAAGATTGTCGAAAATTTATTTTCATACCTTTAAAAACCTGCAGGATGTGATATTTTAGCTAGAAACGAAAACGAAAAACAAGGTCATTCAAGTTTGCGAATATAAAAAAAACCTTATCTACTCAGGTTGTATTAAGTTCATTTGGCTAAACGATTTTTGAAATTTATTTGGAATTTTGTAACCTAAAACCTCCAAACTAATATATTAATAAAAAACTAATAAGTTTCTCAGAAAAGTAAAAAATAATTAAAAATTACACGTACTCGACTCAACGAGCTCAACTTTCACCTGAAATAACTTTTGTGGAGTGCATTAATCGAAAAACTATAAGAAAGCTTTTATGTAGGGCGTTCAATTTTCTATGAAAATATGTACAGGTCTCGTTATTGTAAGCCATATTGACGAAAAAAAAATTATTGTAGAAGTTACAAAGACAAAATATTTTATGTAGGAAATAACGTATCGTGTTAAGGGCAAGGTTTATTGTGAATTGAGGTATCTTTTTAGGTCTGACGTTTTTTTTGACGATAAACTAAAAGTTTGGGGGGCGTTAGATGAAAAAATTTCAACTTGGTAAATAACGGACAACCTATTAGGTCTAAACCTATGAAATTGCCTTTTTATATGAAAAAAAACGCATTGGCAGTTTATTGATGCCCTTCTTAAAGAAATCAGCTGGACGGGAGGCAACAAATTCTTCAAAGGCATTTTGTACTGCCTCTCAAGAACTGGGGTTGAAAGTTCTCCGTCATCCACCCTACTCATCAGAAAAAATATCGGGTTTTGAAACATTCTTCACTGGTGCTTCGCTCCTATTGGTCTTAGCGTGATGATATATATCCTCGATAAAGGAGCTATATAATACATAAAATCGGACCAGTAGTTCCTGAGATTACCCCCTACAATGTCACAAACTCACAAACTTTACCTCTTTATAATATTAGTATAGATTAGAAAAGCAATAATGTTCAGTACAGTTCGTTATCAACCACAAGCGAATCAACAATACAGTTTGCTATCGACTAATAGCGGCTGAGTATTGTAACCATTTTTAATAATAAAATATTAAATATTTTAAAAGCCGGACATGGTTACATAAAATAAAATATTATTCCTTATTACAGTGATTATCACTCGTAATAATATCAGGTATAGCATTAATGCATAATAAATATAAATATATATATACATAATCGCTTAATTATTAAGTGTGCAACTTAATTTGTGTTAAATTTATGTTAACAACATGAAGACGGTGTAGTTGCACAACTTAGTACTTTCTTAAATCGGAAGGCTGACGCCAAAATAATTTTGAAATCGGAATGTGCAACACAAATTTAAGTTTGATTGTGTATCATACTAGCTTCCGACCGCGTGGAATAGTTACTTTGAACTAACGCTAACACGCAACGGAAGCTCTCAAAAGGAAAAAACAACTATTTCGAAACATTTTTTGTTGATGCTCAGCTCCTATTTGTTTTAGCGTTATGATATGTAGCCTATTCCTGAACAAATGAGCTATATAACACTGACAGAATTTTTCAAATCGGACTAATAGTACCTTTTTTTTATTAACGTGGATGAATCCCTTATGGATACGCCACCCACTCGGGGGAGAGAGTGGATTATGTCCGACTCGCACGGACTAAAACCCCACAATGTATCGTCCGCCGTATGTTAGGGGCGGCCAGTGACCGATCTGGCTCTCTCCCGAGATAAAGAGAGTGATCAGAGGGTTCCGAGCCGACGGCTTCGTCGGGATCCGTATAATGCCCAGAACATTGTAACTGAGCTACGGCTACATGGATCAGTAGTACCCGAGATTAGCGCGTTCAACCAAACAAACAAGCTTAAAATAATATTACTATAGATGTATAACATCGCGACAACTTAAAAATTAATTTGAAATTAGAATAGAAATTAGAAAGCCAAACAAAAATTATTTTGATTTGAAATGGCCAGTACTGCAGAACGGCAGTTTATCTATCTAATCTATTATTATGTCGACAATAAATAATTATAACGATGTGCCCAATTTACCTATCGTAACCAATATTATAAATGTGAAAGTGAGTTTGTTGGTTTGTTACACTTTCTTGCAACAAATACTCAACCAATGTAGATACATTGTCTACGATCCCGTAGGTGGTAGTGCCCCGCTGAAGCTATTACTGGTGTCAGCATGATGGGTCACCTCGCCCGGAGTAGTACCACCACTCTCAGAGAACACCGACGTGAAGTAACAGTGCTTGCATCGTTCGGACAGTGAGAGCGTCGGAGGGCCACCTCCCCTTCTCTCCTTCCCGTCCCCACAAACACAGGCTGGCAACGCACTTACTGGTGTTGCTGGTGTCCATGGACGGCAGTGATCACTTATCATCAGGTGACCCGCTTGTTCGTTTGCCTCCTATGATATAAAAAAAAGAAGATTTTTTGACAAAACAAAAGGCATGATAACGCACACATACGTAAAGTAATATTGTAACGCCACACTGTCAAATAAAATGTGGAAGTAAGATGGCATATTCTCAATATCGCTGGTGAAAAAGAAATAGTTATATGTTGCTTAGATAGGGGCGCATTGACGTGGCTAGATCACGTTTGCCAGCTAGCCAAGTTTTAACAAGGCGCTGTCGAAGCGCTTATGACGTATCTGCAGCTTTTTAGTTATAATATCATTGTACTCAACTGAACATCCTGAAATTTTGTATATAAGTCATCAGGACTACATAAAAGGACATGGAGTACCATTCTTCCAGAAAAAAATACTGTTCCCAAGGGAATATGTCTATATTTACGCGAGCAAAGCTGCGAACAAAGGCTAGTAAATAATGCTGTCATCAGTTGAGCATAGACAAAAGATTTATTTTATTACTAATTAAAATTGATATGCCTATGCGACCTAGTTTTAAATCCATCGCATAGTTCTGGATAATATTTACGTCATTATGGCAATATGCGTCACTATACTGGTTACGTAATTCGCAGTTTGCAAAATTGAAAATTATAACTGTCGCTAGTAAATCATAGAGATAACCTCGGCGCTTATTAGCGTTATCCATTTGGCAGTCTTCCTAAATATTTTACTGTAATTAGAATACATATTCGGTAACCTGTAATTAGTGTCAGTTAAGCTGATTAATCATACCACTTCCAATCTATAATATTTACTTCGTCGATATTTTAGTTGCGATATATTTAATAAGAATAATCATGTAATATTGAAATGACTTTTGGCCGCGACTTCAGTCGTGTTAATGCAGATTTGTTCTATCCCTCGATAACAGATTTATACCCTTGAGTATAGGGTAATTCCGAAGGAGTTGACTATAAGGGAGAGATGGCGCAACGCAAATATTTCAAAGTATTATTCCTTGCTGGAGTATCCCGACTTTGGTTCCACAAAAATTGCACAGAATTGGACCATATGTGTTCTAAATTCGGCAATAACAAAAAGATATTATTATTAAAGGCAGCAAAGAAGTAGCAAAAAATTAGGTACGGCCAATCTTTACCGTAATCCTGTGGCTATCACACCCGGACACCCTGGAGAGATGACCCTTTTTATTAAACATAATTTTGAATGTAATTTCTTTAGAACATATGCTGTATTTTTGGTGGTCATCTGAAAGTTGATGAATAAAAATAAATATAGAAGCAATCTAAGTTTTATTTTACGGGATCAATGAAAAAGTATGACCAACTCCCCCGGACATACCCTATAAGATTTTATGATGAACAGTTGTACAATTAAGGCGTGAAAATTGAACAACTAAATAAAGTCACATTCGTATTTATAATATTGGGATGCATTTACAATGTTAAACGAATGTCTTACTTATGCGGGTTTTTTAAATTAGTATATAGGTTTTAAAAAACGATGTTATTAAAGATGGTTAATATGCGAAACCTAGAGCGGGACTTGCTCGCAAGTTCATCTGCCGGAACACACCAACCGGTGCTTGGCGGCAGATTTTCAACTCGAGGGTGGTAGATCCCCAGGCGGGCTTAGAAAAAGCCGTATCACCGTGTTATGGTTTCAACACGATATTTTTCCTTCAACGAAAGCTCCTAATTGTTGGACGCGTTTTCCGAACACGCTATGAACTAAGCCATCATGACTTAAAATAATACATAGGTACCTATAGTTAACAACAAATGGCTACTTAAATGTAACTTGTCAGAAGCAGTGTACCCTACTATTACTATTAGGTACCATTCGTAAATATCCAGGTTAGGCAAGGTTCATCTGCCGGAACACACCAACCGGTGCTTGGCGGCAGATTTTCAACTCGAGGGTGGTAGATCCCCAGGCGGGCTTAGAAAAAGCCGTATCACCGTGTTATGGTTTCAACACGATATTTTTCCTTCAACGAAAGCTCCTAATTGTTGGACGCGTTGTCCGAACACGCTATAAACTAAGCCATCATGACTTAAAATAATACATAGGTACATATAGTTAATAACAATTCGCTACTTAAATGTAACTTGTCAAAAGCAGTGTACCGGCCTACTATTACTGTTGGATACCATTCACAAATATCCAGGTCAGCTAACTAATTATAATTAAATCCGAGGATATTTTAATGTAGATAAATTGTACTGTTTCAAAATTACGATATTTTTCCTTCAACGAAAGCTCCCAACTGTTGGACGCGTTTTCCGAACACGCTATGAACTAAGCCATCATGACTTAAAATAATACATAGGTACCTATAGTTAACAACAAATGGCTACTTAAATGTAACTTGTCAGAAGCAGTGTACCCTACTATTACTATTAGGTACCATTCGTAAATATCCAGGTTAGGCAAGGCCAGGTCAGCTAACTAATTATAATTAAATCCGAGGATATTTTATTGTAGATAAATTATATTGTATTGTTTAAAAATTGTAATATGAGCTAGCCTTTCAACTTTTAGTTTTTTTAGCACTGTATCTGGTGAGTGAATAAGAAACAAAGCATCGGCGTCCAATGAAAGATACATAATCCATCTGCAGTCGCCACTGTCATGCCGTCCTGCAAGTCTCGGCAACTGGAAATACACTATCTGATATTAAAAACTACAACTCAAAAGAGAGTTATTGTTAAGTATTTATTACCCTGTGTATGGTAGTAACGATCTTTTGAGATACAGACTGACGGGCGGACTTACCGCCACGTAATTGACAATAATTGATGGCTAAAACTAGACGGTGAGCACCACACCATCTGTTACCACTGAGCCATCATGCCTACTGAATACGCTAGAAAAGATACATAATCCATCTGCAGTCGCCACTGTCATGCCGTCCTGCAAGTCTCGGCAACTGGAAATACACTATCTGATATTAAAAACTACAACTCAAAAGAGAGTAAGTATGTAAAGTATTTATTACCCTGTGTATGGTAGTAACGATCTTTTGAGATACAGACTGACGGGCGGACTTACCGCCACGTAATTGACAATAATTGATGGCTAAAACTAGACGGTGAGCACCACACCATCAGTTACCACTGAGCCATCATGCATACTGAATACGCTAGATAATAAATGTCTTATCTACGCATATATATATTTGTTTTATTATGAACTCGTACGAGCGCAATGTACTAGTGTGCAGACATATATATTATTTCATAATATATAACTAGGATAAAGTTTTGCTTGAAACTGTAAACCTAATATTACCAATAAACCATGCATAATGCAACACCTAAATATAAATCGTTGGTTTTCCTTAGTTGTTTCAGGTCTGGATTATAGGAAATTTTTATTTATAGATTAACATCCGCTGGCACATTGTTTGCAGCCACGTTAAACTAATGTTATGCTTCATTGCCGTTTATATTTGTAAGCTATTCTCGGAAGTTACATAACTTAATAATATAAATAATGATATTCGAAATAAAGTTTGACTATAAAAATTCTGACTACAACTTCAACAAATTACTAGTGCAAATTACGTTTTATAATCGTCACTTATAACAATCCTAGCTTAGTCTATTATTTTATTGCATAAGAAAACTGCCTTGATTATATCATAATTGAAGTAGATGACTATTTTCGCTAAGGACGATGCAGTATGAATTTTGACATAAAAAGCATATAAACCTACAGTCCTCGCCAAACTTGGACCGCTCTGAATATAGTATATAGATATATATAGTATAGTATGTATACACACCACAAATTTCGATATAAATACATATATCGTATGTATAACATCAAGATAACTTAAGAATTAATAAATGTCAATTTTATATTTCTACTAGCTGACCCATGCCTACTTCGTTGGGCGGTAATAGGCATCATCAAGCTACAACTTTTTTCTAGAACTCAATCATATATCTCTCATAATTAAGGCAGCGTTCGTAAGAAACGTTTTCGTTCGACCATTTTTCTCCGACTCCCCAGATATTACCCCCTACAACCTCACAAACTTTACCTCTTTATAATATTAGTATAGATTATAGATAATATAATTAGTTAATAGCTTCTGCCCGCTACTTCGCACGCGTGGAATAGTTATGTTGGGCTAAGACGCAGCGGAAGCTCGCAAAAGGAAAAAATACCCCGACTTTAAAACATTTTTCATTGTTGCTCCGCTCCTATTGGCCTTAGCGTGATGATATATAGCCTATGATACTCATAAATAACGTGGCTTTACATTTGTAAAAGAATTTTCAAAATCAGTTTTGTAGTTCCTGAGATTACCCCCTACAACGTCACAAACTTTATCTCTTTATAATATTAGTATAGATAACAATCTTTTAACTTTGTTTCGTATATGACTCAGCTCAAGTTCGAACCGCGGCTATAATTGGAGGGGCCAAAATGTTTGACGAAGACTAAAAATCTATACAAATAAAAGTCAATTGCGGAATGTATATAAGCGCATCACATCAGTACTCCTGCACCTATTTGGATTTTTGTTGTTGGTTATGTAATTATCAGGACAAGGTTTGTATCATCATCATCATGGACAGCTCTTCTCAACCCACTGCAGGGCATAAACCTCCTCCCTTTTACGCCATTCCTCTCTATTCTGTGGCAGTCTTGTCCAGGTTTTTCCCTCAAGATGTATGATATCGTCGACCCATCTTGCCATTGGTCTTCCCACACTTCGCCTGCCCTCTCTCGGCCACCACTCGGTCAAGAAACTAGTCCACCTGCCATCACCACATCTGGCCAAGGTTTATATAAAAGAAAATATTTGAAAAGTTATACGGAAATGTCAAGCTTGGGTAAAAAAATCTATGTATAGAAAGTGAGTGAGTTAAATAGAAGTCATTATTCAAAAATATTGACGTTGAGTTGTTTAGACGCCATCTTATTTAATTACGTACTGTAACTGTAAAGACAATATTTGGTCTCATTTTTTCACTTGTATACCTCTGCAAAGTCGGAGCATGAAGCTAGTATGTTTATAAAAGTATCTACAATAAAACTAGTCTAAGAATTTATATCAAAATACTCAATATCTAACAATTCCGTTGTCTATATCAATATCTGAAAATTGTCCCTACCTATACGTAAAAACGTAATGTTCTATATTGTATAGAATGTATCAGATCCTCTACATATCCTGTAATGCATTTTCTCATATTAATAAGTATACTTTTAACTAGTAATCTATTTAATATGTATGGCTTTGTGCTATTGGGAAATGTACAATGTTGTTAAAACTATTATCTTAACATAAATATAACGTCTAAAGTCAATATAGCTATCGTTAGTCCTAAGTTCCTTAAAAAAAAGTTTGTAATAGATAACGCATTATCTATGCTAATATTATAAAGAGGTAAAGTTTATGAGATTGTAAGGGGTAATGTCTGGATCTAATAAACCGATTAAGAAAATTCTTTTACCAATAGAAAGCCACGTTATTTGTGAGTGTCACAGTCTATATATTAACCTGAAAAATGTAAAGACTTTTTTGGGGTAGTCGGATTTGCAAAGTAAGTCGGAGAATAAACGTCGAACGAAAACGTTCCTTACGAACGCTGCCTTACCGATGAGAGATATATGATTTAGTTCTAGAGAAAAGTTATAGATAATGCCTACAAAAAAGTCAGCGACAGCACATGTCTAACTTCTATATTTAAGTCACAAAAAGTAGTTTTTTATAATAAAAAAATAATTTCAATCGTTAATTGATGTATATTGGTATTATTATCACACTCATAATTTCATCACAAGTAAAAATTCCGCCCAACGAAATGGACACGGGTCAGCGAGTATACCAATAAGTAAACGCGCAATGATATATAGGACACACAAATGTTACGCCTCGAATTTAGATCTAAGTATATTTAATCAACCATTTCCGATATACACATATGCGTTTGTGAATCATGCAATTTCAATTGTATAACTTACAAACGAATATATGTATGAATAGTTTAGCTAGGTCAGATCCCTCCGGCTCCCAGGGAGATTGAGGCCAAGAGAAGGGAGGGCCGGGAGGAGGCGAAAGAACGATGGAGGCGGGACCTGGCGGACGAGCGGTATGGACGTTACACTATTGACGCCGTCCGCCCGGTCCTGCCGGATTGGATAGGGAGACGTTGGGGCTCCCTATCGTTCAGACTGGTGCAGGTACTCACCGGGCATGGTTGCTTCGGGTGGTACTTGCACCAGATCGCTCGTAGGGAGCCAACTGCCGCATGCCATGAATGCGGCGCTGCGGAGGATACCGCGCAGCACACCCTGTCTGAGTGTACTGCGTGGGAGGGACAGCGCCGCATTCTGACTGCGGCGGTAGGGCTGGATTTGTCGCTGCCGAGTGTGGTTTCGGCCATGCTCGGCAGCGAAGAGGCATGGATTGCGATGGCCACCTTCTGCGAGGACGTCATCTCGCAGAAGGAGGCGGCGGAGAGGGTCCGCGAAGATGACCCTCTGAGTGGCCGTCTCCGCCAACGGAGGACTGGAGGGAGGAGACGGCAATTTGCCCTTCTCCCACCACAGTAGCCGGACCTGAGGGGGTGGGCCGGCGGGCCCATCTCCTCATTGCACGGAAGGCTTCCAAACATACCTAATCTAAATTCAATGACAGGTGGATAATAAATAAGTGGAGTTAACATAGTTACATTAAAAACTCCTAATCGATTATAGTTTATCGATTATACTTAATTTTACTTCATAACTCTTTATCTTTTTATATCACATTATTCCAAATATTATTAGTAATAGACATTACTAAACTTATAATTTATATTATCAATAATCATACCTACGTAGGTACGATTAAACCGTTTTACTATCTTTAAAGTGATATTATCATAGTAAAAACTCTGTCAAGAGGTGACAAAGGATAGTTTTCTGAAGTTATTATGGTATTTCATGAACATGCACCATTCGATAACCATAGGACTAAATAGAATGTTTGTTTATTTTTATTTTTTTCTGGAACTGAAAAATAAACAAACATTCTATTTAGTCCTATGGTTATCGAATGGTGCATGTTCATGAAATACCATAATAACTTCAGAAAACTATCCTTTGTCACCTCTTGACAGAGTTTTTACTATGATAATATCACTTTAAAGATAGTAAAACGGTTTAATCGTACCTACGTAGGTATGATTATTGATAATATAAATTATAAGTTTAGTAATGTCTATTACTAATAATATTTAGAATAATGTGATATAAAAAGATAAAGAGTTATGAAGTAAAATTAACTATAATCGATAAACTATAATCGATTAGGAGTTTTTAATGTAACTATGTTAACTCCACTTATTTATTATCCACCTGTCATTGAATTTAGATTAGGTATGTTTGGAAGCCTTAATTGATGATACTGTAAAGCAGGGATTCCCAAACTGAGTTCCGTAGAATAGTCATCAGTGTTCCGCCAAAATTATTTATTATTAGCAATTAAATAATACCAGGGTTACAAATATTATTTTGAAATAACGTAAAATATGTGATGAGAAGGTCCCATTACTTTTATGTAAATAGATAGGTAGTTAGTAAGAATTCAGCTCGAACTAGGTATGTATGACATGGCATCGGTGCACGTAGCCAGAGACAATGCGCGAATAATGTGTTTCAATTATATTACATACACATTTCTCTAAAAAAATGTTCATTAATAAAAGTCAGTGTTGATTTGTAATCATTTGATATGGGGATCCATAAAATAAATGGTATTTGGTTGGTGTTCCGTTATATTTAAAGTTTAGGAACCGATGCTATAAAGTTTTATGTACTGGTAGAAATATATTGCTGAAGCTAAAGTAACGGCTTTTTCAATTAGAACCCAAAACGAATGATTATTCTTACTTTGGAATAGGTTGTGTAAAATTATTGTACAATATGTTTATTAAAAAAAACTAACTCATACACGCGACTTCGTCTGCTTTGTTCAATATCTTAACAACATATTTTACTTATAGGGGAAAAAACATAAGCGCCACACCGCTTGTTCCAGTTCTCCAAGGCAAAAATACATCGCTGAATGCGTAACGTCTATAAAAACATTAGTTTCTTAAAACTTAAAATAAAGACCAACTATCTAAGAAATAAAAGTTAAAAAAATAGCGAAATCTCTTCAGTTGTTTTTGAGTGATGTGTACACAGCGGTAGAACTCTGATTTATTATCTACCTATATACAGAAGATATATATAGAAAAACACATGTTATTCCACCATAATATAAGTGATTAAATATGTCTATACAATAATCAATATAAATATTTTTAAAAGGTAGACAAAATAAAAGATTGCATTTTTATAATTTTATTGACATCTAAAACGTTCGCAACAATTGTTTGTACTAAAATATAAATGTGTATCAAGTTAGCTATTAAATCTTTGTTTTAATATCAATTGTATTAATGCTGCTAACGGTGTTAAGCAAATATGGACTTCTATACATATAAATAAGACACTTTTTTAAATATCGTTATCATAGCCTATAGCCAATTAAAACCTTATAAGAACAATTAGTTCGAGTTGTACCTACACATATAAATAATTTGCCTGATAAAGTTTAGGCCTGGATATTAAAATTATAGAATACAACGCGTTCTGATCTATACATGGCCTGGTAACAAACAAACGACAAAATGAAAATGCAAAGTTGTATTGAACGAAGAATAATCGAACATTCACTATAAAAAGCGAAAGTTCTTAAAGCAATACATAACATGCAAAATGTGCCCCACAATGAAATACCGAATTATAAGAATACTAATTGACCAATGACGATAAATGTTAATAATTTTTGAGATTCAATACAAGATTCTAAAATAAATATTGCCAATCGATTTTCTTATAATTTATAAACGTAAATTAAAATAAATTATTAACAGTATGGAATAGCTGCCGTGTGGAATTCAACTCAGTGCTTCTGGATAGGGATGTTCCTGTCGGTAATGGCGAGTTGTGGCAGCGGTGCCTCCACGGTGAGTACACCGTCCCTGGACAACGAAGACTTGATCGCCTCCGGGTTCGTACCCTTTGGCAACAGGAACTCCCTGTTGTACTCTCTGTACACAGACTTTGTGTCAGATTTCTCCTCGTGTTTGGCATGGACCTGAAACGGATATGTAATTTATAAATACTCGGGATTGTTTTCACCGCCACATATCTTTCTTAACTCCGATAAATGACCGCGTCCACAAAAACATTATTTAAACGTTGGCACCGTGCCTATTCCGAAGTGCGATGTAAAGATATATTCTGTATGCATTCAAAGATATTCTGTTATTTTGTAGGAATTTATATTCATTAAACAATGACAAAACGTCTCAGATAATGTAGAAAAAAAAACACGAATGAAACGGCGCCAGAAATTCTTCATGAGTTTGCTTATTTATCTGATAATACATATGTAAAGAAAAACTATCACGAAATATCTCCAATTTGTATATGACTATTTAACATTTCATTTGATTCTTATATAATCTTTAGAATATATCATTCGTTACATTTAAAAATGACTTAAACCCAATTGTAATCTTTCATATTACGTGTTTAATATCTTTCATACACACAGTTTTTATACACCTAGAACGAAGTTCAAAATTCTCCGTTCATAAAGTTTTTAGTTTTTTCTTATGATATTTCACATGTACAAAATTTGAAGACCTTGAAAAATTACGTAATATATTAGGATCGGCTAAAATTGGATTTAGCTTATTTTGAAACGTAACAACACAAACCTCCACGGTATTTAAAAATAATTGAATTCAGACACGGTTGTATTTTGACTTATATATGTATACTTACCAATAATTTGTTGTCTACAGTCTTAACGACGATTTCCTCAGGAGTGTACTGGCTGACATCGAAACGAAGCTTCAAGGTTTTGCCATCACCTTCATCTTGGATCAGGGGCGAGTTGAGGCTGTCCCAGTGACTAGGCTCGGCCAGTTGTCTGCTATCGCTATGCTGTGTTGATGTTGTCGAGCTGTGAACATTAATATCGATTATTTTAGAGTACTGCCAAACGACAATACCTTATTCTCGTGTAAAATGTTAAAACGTGCCTGTGGATAGCAACATTTCTAATTGTTTGTTAGTTACTTTCGGGGAAAAAAGAAAATATATTAATTACTAAAGTTAGAGTTCGTATAGTGCGGAATGTCTTCATGTGAACTTACATATATATACCTTTATTTACCTATGTTACTATTAATAATGCAAAATTCTACGTCATCACGCCAATATCCATTATTTCGTTTTCGCTCAATTCGTACCTACCGCCTTTTGTATACATTTTCCTATCGTACGTAGGTATCCGACAATCATGTGTATAGAATTACGTACGTATATTCTTCAACAAATGATTTATACTTTGGTTCTCAGCCTTGTACGTTTTACGCATAATTATATCCTTTGATAGGTATAATAAACATTTATAACTAAGCTTTTTCAAATAAAATTGCAAAAAGTATATGCAATTACAATTATCTACAAATTCACGTCGCGATAGACTAGACCTGGCATGCATATACTCAGAAACCATTTTCAATTTATATTCATATCCATTAAAATCTTATCAAAATATCATGCAAACAGTTTCCACAAAATGAACTAACTTGAGTAATTACCTACATGCAAAAAAGTCACGCTATTCCCCTGTGCTGCTAAATTTCTAAAACGCAATCTATAATGTTATCATCTATATCTAAATTCTAAACATAATAGGTATAATAAAGCTCTTGGAGTTCTTAAAACAATAAATCTTCTAGATAAAAATGATACGTATGCCTATTGTAATAAATTATTGGGTGGGTATTTGGATTAGCAAATTTTTAATGCATGTTTGACTAATTTTAATGCTATTGAAGTTGATTATCGCACAGCTGATGTCATGTTCATGTCATCAATGTACATACAAGGTTGTGTCAACAAATGAGCTCATCGATATTAGAGTAAGCAGATGATATATAATTCAATTTGTTTTCAATTACATTAGATTTTATCTCGGCAAATATTTTATAGAACAGTACATAAATATATCAACATGGCTTCTTTACATTATCAATTAAAAGAAAGATTAATTTGTTTACAAAACAAAAATAACCTAAATTGATTCAATAACGTATGAAAATTAATTCATACGAGTTCGTAATAACATCTATAAGTGTTTGCATACATTTAAATTGTTTCAAATACCTTCGTATTTTGTCTAACAATTATACTTGTGATGTGTATTAAAAAATGCTTAGCCATTTTGGAATAGAAGACACAAAGAGCGAAGTTCTAATAATGTAGTCACGTTCGACCTTGTCATATTTTTGTGTTTAGCGCTTAGTTCCCTTAAGAATATTTTATGAAATCCATTACTTTTGCTGCAATATTGGTATTATATATAATCGTTTAATATCACTTTTTTAATAATGAATTATAGATTAATTGATTAAAACATTAAAGATATGTTAGGTCCCTTTTAAGAACCCAATAACTGTTATGTAACCTGACTCCTATTTATTACATTGGCGAACGTCTTAAATATATTTAATAATTTCAATAGTATTGTAAACTTTGCCAAAATTCATAAACAATCTACAATGTCTTGAATTTAATCTCCATTTGATGACTTGAGTTACAGCTCAATAATGCTGCGATTATATCTAGAGTAATAATCCTTCCTCGTAAAGATATTTTTCATATACATTTCTAACCTATTTAGCGGCCTATGGTTTGATTAACGTTTTATTATGTTCTGTAATAATATATCGGTGATTTACACACTTCATTTTTATGATATTTTTTGCAATGTATTAGAGTATTATTTCAAGATGTGGTATTTCGCTTCTTCAGAATTTGTCGATGATATAATTTTTATGATGTTATCGGCTATAAAATATATTGCGCATAATATATAATGAATATATATTTATTCACATATATATATAAAGTGTAATATTATAATTCTACATACAGTTATTAGAACAGTTACTACAATTATCAGGCTACATATACTAATAAATAATATAGGTATGTGCAAAAATAAATAAATACGGAAAATCATGAGTTGGGTACGAACAATTAGATTTTTACCTCTCAGATGACTTGGTTACTCCTCCAGAGGAAACAGATTCGAAATTGTAAGACATGCAAAAAGCAATATACGTTGTTAGATTTTAATTCAGGAAACTCTTACTCACACTGATGGACAATAATTGAGGTTTTTGGTTAGATAGATATATCGTATTTATTTGCTGGAATTATAATAATTGGGGAAAATGCTTGAATATTGGACACTTTATTAGTTGTAAGGAATGTAATGGTTAGTAGCTATTTTATTTAAAAAATATTTTTAACATATTGCCCAACAGCGAGATCAAGCTATATTAATACTGATTTATTTAACAAAATTTAATTAACAATACCATACAGGATGTACTTATTAAAGAATTCAGAAAATTTCATTAGCGTACAAACGTTCTATTCCTTATAAATGAACCTAACGAAATGAGGTAATCGCTTGTAACAAATTACTTCATTTTAATGATTATCGACTCAGGTAATTTGTTTGTTTTATAATGTTGTATACTACATGAGGTTCTTAGTTCATAGAGTAATTAAATATTACTTTTAAGAAAGTTATTTCTAGAGGAAAAAGAGGTTGAGTGTAAAAGAGTTTTCATAAACTCTGATATATCAATTACGTATGTTTGTATATTGTATTAATGGAAAAAGTGATCTCATGTTTTAAGATATAGATTCTATAGTAAAATGAGTGTAAATTTGTTTGATATCCAAAATTTGATACTTGGATCATTAACATCCATAAAAAAACTCGCCAATTTTTAAAAGATAGTGAAGTAGTGAAAATATTTTGTAATACAGTTTCACAATTATTACTATTAAAAGGTTTATTTATTAATTAGTATTTAGGAGCAGAGGTAAAATGTCCAAATACATTATCTTTTATTTACGCTAAATTTTAAAGTATGAATAAATGCTTTGAAAAAGGAAAACAGTCTCTAGTAAGAAACGTAAAATTCTCTGTATTAAAAATGATTCACTGTATTAAAATGAATAATGTATTTTTCCTGTTCACCCTAAGTGTAAACAAATTTAGAAAACAGTCGATTCACGCTATCAAATCTGCTAATACAAACTTACTATATATAATATATACATTTAAAATATTTTGAATACAATAAATAGGAAACTATTTTTTTTATATTACTAACAAAATATAATTTATATATCACAAACATAATAAATACTAACTAAAACATAAAATTGTATAAGGTAAAAAGCATATAACTACATAATTTATGATACATTACATATGCACGCAGTAAACAGCAAAGACAAATCAAAGACAATATCGAGTTCGTGTTACGAAGTCAATGTCATGCGATTTGACCGTGTTTGTTATCTACTGCAACGGAGTATCGAATGCAATATTTTAATTACTTCACCACGTTTCAGTGACCAAGTACTATGCCTAAATAAGTACAACGGTTAGACGTTGAATTCGCTACCCACATCGGCATAGTCAACCTACACAATAACAAGAATATGGGCGGACCGGTAACTCAAAACCTACACTTAGCAATTGAGCAACAATAAAATAATAATCGTATTGGCATTCAAAATTTCAAATAACATTTACATGTTAACATTTCACAATTCGAGTCGTAAAAAACGTTAAATAAATCGAATACTGGGTCGAGTCCTAGGTAGTGAAGTACCACCGGGTTAACGTTGTACCCAGTATTGAGTGAAGGTTGGTGTTGCATCACACCGGGCCTGTGGCTGAAACGGCATCGACTCGCTCCAACTGGGTCATGTATTTATGCCATAAACATAACTTCAGTGCACTCGTGCCAGCAAAACATTTATTACCTACCCACTTATGTTGATAAAACAATTCAATGTAAAACTTTTGTTGCCGGTGCCGGGAATTTGTTTTCTATTTTATACTACTTTTGAAAGTGACATATTATGCTATATATTAAACATGGTAATAGTTCCAGATATGGGCATTTAATATTACTCATGTTAATCACTTTAAAACTAACCAAACCATAAGTCATCAAATTATTATATCTGTAAATAATTATTATTTATTATGTTTATAAATATGTCAATTAATTTTGTAGTTATGTTGAGGATGGACCTACGTAGTTGGATTTTTCATATTAACAATTTCATGCATTCCAGTGTTTTAAAAACCAAACTTTACACGTTCATCGGCACAGTCGGTGCTATTTCTATTTATGACATCATCCAGCGTCGGGCTTACGTACCGCTGCACGCTTTAAATGGAGGCGAATAAGATGTCTGCATTTAATGCCGTTCCGCGGAATGATCCTGAATAATGCCTTTTGAATAAGTAAACTTTCTTGGACACGTCGGGACCGCACGCGGCGAATGATTCTTGCGAAACTATGAAACTCATTAATTCATGATTCCCTTATTGGATAACAAGTCCGGCTACGTAACTGTTACGATAGGAATAATAATGTGACCATGTCACAAACTCAGTTTATTCACCTATAAGATTATATTCGCTTACACGTCTCAGTTTTACTTCATACAAGCATAATAATTTATATATGTACGTCAATAAATACCTACGTGTCCTAACAAAGTTGTACTTATATGTTACAGAGTTTATTGAATAAATTACATTTACTTTAATTATTTGCTTATTTTTAACAATACTAAAGAATCTTTTAACTACTATTATATAATAATTATTAGACAAATAGCTACCTTGTTGTGCTCTTAAAAAAGTTGTTGCTCTCTCTGTTCATAAGCTCGGATCTGAATTTGCTCATTTCCTCTTCCATTTTTTTCATCTCGGCGTCGAATCGTTCCCTGATGCTCGAGAATTCGGTATCGATGACGGAGAAGTCACCAAGTCTAATTGGAATATTTCTCTTAAGACCACTGTCAGCCATTTTCAAGTGGTGTGTCGCGTGGAAATTGTTAAACTAAACAAACACTGGAATATACTATGTAAACACGTTTCACAGTGTCGCTATGCACTCAGTGGTAGACAAGGCAAGACTGATCATTAGCGGTCGACTCGGCGCCAGGGGGCCTGCGCACAGTTTTAAATAGCCTCACGTTCGAACGACGCGTCGACGTCGCAGACTCGCTCGGCGTCATTCGGCCCACACTATGTTTCTCGCTCATTCCACCACTGCTCATACTTTAGAATCCTGGCGGTGATGCAAAGGCACCGTAACGTGGTAGCAGAACCCACTACGTTAGTTGATTGATGAATCATTACATCTGGATTCGTCTCTCCTCTTTATGGCAATCGACTGAATAACAAATACTTATTCATTGTGATATTTTTAATTGTCGTGTTGGACATACTGTTTTGCATTACGTGTTTTCTTTTTAATCCGACGATACCGATTCTGCGAATTTAAAATTTTAAGCATAAACCAGTATTCATACATTTGGTATTGTATTAAGTATCTTCGAATAATTTCAAGAATTCTCTATGTATACCCTATGTTTCATTACTTTTGTATGACTATAAAGAAAATATCTTCGAAACATTAATATTAATACTATTCAACCATATATTGCCAAAATATATGCGTTTTCAACATATGCATACTTGGCGTAATATGATTCATTATTCCAGAAATAGTTTCCAAGTAACGAAAATTGGAAAATTACTCTAAAAAGTTTAGAATTACAAACGCTAACCGTATTAATGAATAACCTTGGATGTTATTATGTATCGACCTTGGATGATTCACAGCATAGCCATGCACTGAAGACAAAAAGATCCAATTATGTCAACAGTAACAAGTAAGATACGTACGTGGGTATATTATGTGTATAAAATATGTTCTAGTATAAATTTAAAATATTGGGAGAATGAATTGCTTTTCATAAGCCTGTATATTGGTACCTACCGTTTTGTAACCTAAATCAGAAAATTCGCTACTCAATTTTGTATCTCTATTCAAGGTACTCCATTAGCTAGGATAGTCTATTTAGTTGAAATTAAGCAAGAAAATATCAATTTCCAATCTAATTCCATTAGTCGATTATCGTGATATAAAGACCTACAGATCTACCTATATTGTAAATGGTTATCCTTCGGAATACGGGGTACCCGTTTATTCATAGATTTCCGTTCCACGTGTTTCCTTCGTTTATTCATAGGCTTACTTTGTAAAGTTAATGCCTTCCTTCCTTGGAACAAGCTTTTAACTCTATATTCTGGAGTCTTTTTGTTTTCCTTTCGGTTTAAGCAGATATATTTTAAACATATCTAATAAATTTTTTTGAAGACTACGACATTATAGACCTATAATAATGCTTGTTTGGATGTTATATAGTTGTGTTATTGGATATGATGAATCGCGATATTGAAGAGATTAAATAATATTTCTAAATGGAACGATACTTAGGATTTGTTTCACAATATCAAATAAGTATTAGACAAGCCGTTTGTAAGTATTTTGTCAAATAAACACTTTGCTTGTTTCACAATAATCTAATACGGTTATCAAACACATTCAGTTGTTACTTATGTATATATCTGTTTATTAATCTCTACCACGTGAGGAATTATAAGTCGTACATATATACGAGGATATAGTATACCATTTTTTATCGGCGTATTAAGGAGAGGTGGAGAACCGGGTGGCCGATACCCACCCGATAATTACTTAGTTCCCACCCCATGCTATTATAGGCTTATAAACTCAAAATTAGATTTTGCTTTCATTCATCATAGCTCTTTTGACCTCATGTAAAATTATTCTAGACACGCCAATGGTTTTTTGAATATAGGCAATTATAGACCGAAAAAGCTTCTGACGATATTGTACCCCTTATGTTCCAAGTTTTTAATCTGCGGTATTGACTTAATAACGAATACCTTTATTTATGACCAATTTTTGTTACATATATAAAGTTTTCAAAAGCATTTGAGAATGTAAAAACTGTGTAACAAAATGGTTAGTAGATGTACGTACTTTAAATATCCGTATCTTATTCGAATCACAATCATAACTCCATTAAATAAGGTGTTCAAACTCTAATAAGAAATTGATGTGACATAGAAACCAAATAAACAGTTACCATGAACGTCTAGCGCTATTATAATCTAACATGTCTATTGATTATTTTGCGTCCTTGACAAGTTACCAATAAGAATTATAAGGTCTTGTCAGGTCAGACTGAAGAAAACATTTTGCGTACTCTACAATTCATTTTCAGTATAAGATAACTAAGAATTTTTCATTTACCAATAAAGCATATTTATTTTATTAAATAGAAATAAAATTAAATTTCACCTGACTCCAAATGTTTTCTATAAACTCTAATATACCTACATGGTGTTAAAACGATTACTATACTTATATAATACCCCGGCGTTAGACTTTTAGACGTTAGGCATCGCACGGTATTACTAACGAAGAAATTAGACTAAATCTTCACTTTAGAGTAAGCTGTGAAACAATCTCCCAGTCAGTGTGTTCCCTCCTTCCTATAACATGGGTTCCTTCGAGCGTAACGTGAAGGGGTATTTACGCAGGCCGGTATGACAGCGTCGACCGGCGAAAGATGTTTCGCGGTAGTCGCTGTTGTTTGTGGATTGTACTGTGATTACCATCCGGTATAGTGCTACAATAAAAAAATGGCATCTGAAAAATAGAACGTCAATTGCGTCAATACTTTTGAAGATCTCCTTACTGCCTATCTATCTATCTATCTTACTGTTTTATGTGAAGAATATATACTTTTCTAAATTTTATTTACTTTTTAAAGTTAATAAAGCTTTAAGAAACGACGACTTGTATAAGCACTACGCGATAAGCGATATGCGTTTTCTCGTCGTGGAGAAGCGGGGCAAAATCAGTTTAGTGCTTATCTTTTTACCTCTATACATAAAATATACATAGAAAATATATGTTTAAGTTAATAAACGACGCAGGTGAAGTTGCGTGTATCAGGGTTTTATATAAACCCATTGATAATTTATGTAGTAATTATATACTCTTGGGGCATTTGTGTCATGCTACATAACAGTTTAGTTTAAAATAAGTTTCAATCGTATTCCATAGTTCTTGTGAACATGAAAATAATTATAAACTAATGATGATTGAGCTATTAATCGTTCATCGCAATTAACTACGAATCGCTTTTAAAGTTTTGTGTCCTGATTTGTAACACAATTTGGACTTTAAGCATTTGAAACTACCAGTTTTCACTAGTTACCAGTGTTATTGGAAGAATGAGAGGGTTTTGTTATTTCCACTTTAGAGCAACTTTTATTTGAAGATTAACATCATGAATATAAACTAGCACGATTCACTTTTGTAAGTAAACTATTAAATAGAATATAGGATGTTTGGCAAGAAAATCGCCACACCGGACAATACCTTGGTTGCCAATTTAGCATAGCGTTTTATGAGCAATTTTACATGCGAAATGCTGCGTTAACACTGGTCCTCTTTTAATATTCGCAACAAGGTAACACATAAAATTTAAAATGTGCCTTAGATTACATGTTTCACCTGCCACGGTTATTCTTTTTGTGGTAATATGGTACTTAGTAATTTCTCGTAACCGTAATGAGTAAATATCGTCATCTCTCCGCGCTGCTGAGATTCAGGTCCAATCTATCTATAATATCTATATAAAACTGAAGAGTTTGTTTGTTTGGTTGAACACGATGATTTTTTATACTTTGTCTATACCATATTTTGTCTGTTTGTTTCGGGTAATCTCCAAAACGGCTGGACCTATTTTAACGGGAATTTTAAAGGCAGATAGCGGTTGACATATTCTATTTTATTTGTCCGCGGCTTCGTCCGCATTGTTATTTCCAAAATGGTTGGTCCAATTTTCACGAGGTATTCACTGGTAGATAACAGACCTCATAAAAAGTAATTTAGGTTTTTTATTCGCCTTCGGCCGCAGTGGAATATCCGTAATGCTTGAACTGATTTTCACGGGACTTTCACTGGAAGATAACTCACCTTATAAGAAGTAACTTAGACTATTTTATTTTGTTTCTCAAGACTGCGTCCGCAATATCCTACTATCTCTTAATCGGTTGGACCGACATTCACGGGACTTTTATGGGCAGATAACTAGCGGGCTCGGAAGATGTTGTCCCGCCCTGATAATAAAAATAAAATCTTTACAAATTATACCTAAACCTTCCCCATGAATCATTCTATATACTGGTGAAAACGGCATGAAAATCCGATCTGTAGTTTTTTACTTCATCGCGAACAGATAAACGGACAGACCAGAGGATTTTGTTTTTAACCGACTCCGAAAAAGGAGGAGGTTACTATGTTCAGTTGTATGATTTTTTTTTATGTATGTTAATAAAGTGATGCACTGCTACCTGTGTATTCGTCCATGTGAAATTGATCAAAAGTATGTTACAACCGCGTGAGACGTGTGTTTTACTGGTCGCCAAGAATAAATATACATAATTGAAAGTCATATATTTGTATGTAATATGAATTATGTCATCTTTGTGGTCAATTTGGCGGCCATATTGTTTTATTTACCGCGTTTGCTTCTACATAACTCAGTGATTATAACAACGTATAAGACTAACTTAAGTATGTCGACAACATGGGCATATTATATCTATATAATAAAAGATTTAAGATATATTATTCGATAACGTATAGCTTCAAATTTTCATTACTTTCTTATATAGTGTTAGTGAGCACTGGGTGTGGTATATAGTATGTTGAAGTTCCAGGTATGTTGCTGATGATAAATCCCATCTCATTCGATATACTATTAGTATTCACATAATATACTAATGTACACGTTACATGTTACAGTAGATGGCGTGCGTATCGTAGTTACAAATGTTTTTAAAAAAACATTTCTGTAATGTACAGACCCACTCACAATTTTACATTTCTTTAATACATTTTTAAAAAGCGCATGCCGAGCCGGGGCTTATACCTAGTTTATTATATAACTCTAAGAAAACATGATGTCATTCTATTTTCGGACGATAATAAATGTTCAGTCTCAAAATATCATAAATATTTAAACATAGATACACTCATAAAATCTTCAAAATATGCGCATGAAGCTGTTGACGTCAGCTTGCTTTATTATTTTCCCAATCGCTATCGACGCTATCACAAACTAAATGATACTACTTACGAAACTATAGCATAAGTAAGTAACAAGAGAGATGAACGTAACACTACCTTATTTGGTTATAATTACGAGGTCACAGATTTTTAAAAATATAATCGAATTACCTATCCACAAATATAATAAGCACGTAAATGTAACGAATCTGTACTTTTTAGATTTATGTGAAAATAATTGTTCCAGGTGTCTTGTAATTAGTAATAAAATATATTTTAATATTTTTATAAATGTCTGTCTGTCTGTTTGTATGAACACACAGCACTGGTAAAGTACTGCGTTCACAATAAAATCATAAAGCATATCCTCGAGTAACATTTAGTCTTAGTTTCATTAAAATCGGTTCATTCTATCAAAAGTTATTGTAATTTTAACGACGACGCGATTAAGTACGAGAGGAAAGTAGATGTGTAAATGGAAATAATACATTCAGGTGATTTTATTACTAATTGTTTTTTTTTTCATTATGTTCCACGCAGTGGGCACAGCTAGTAAGATAATAAATGTTTGTTTTTAACACCTTTATATAGAATGTCCTCGAACGACAAATACAATAATAGTACAATTCAGCCTGTAGACTAAACTAATGCAAGCGGTATTTGCCTATTTTTTATCTAAGAGCATACACGATAATGTTTTCTCATGAGTTAACTAATTATTAATAATGGGTTAAATTATAAAATACTGGGAAAACTATAATACTAGGACTATAATGGGATACTATATAATAGGATTTTATATGAAAATAGACAATTATCTATCACAATACACGCAACTAATCCATAAAAGGCTTTGAAGAAATCGGGTCACTTGGAAAATTAACTTGCGGTAAAACTTAACGAGGTGCTAATGACTTTTATTCTAAGTTGGTATAGCCTGGTTGGAATGTGTGATAGATAATATCAACGGCCATTCACACCATTTTTTACAATGATATATCTTTATTTTGGGTCATTATCATTGATAACTGCAGTCGAGATAGAATCTACGGAAGCTTGCACGAGGAACGCATTCTAATAAGCTTGGGTGAATGACTTCTTCATTGTAAGCATGTCCATCGGTGACGTCATTTTGCCAAAACGATCTATTACGAAACATTATCACTTCATCACTTACGCATCTTTTACTTACTATAGTTAACTTAATTCCAAGTTATACTAATTCGGATATAAGTAGAATGCCCTTTTTCGTACGAAAGCGCGTAGTTAACCAATATTAGCAAAAGTGTGCAAGTAAAAAAAATTAGTAAGTAACGAGACCCAAAGTATTAAACGTCGCATCATTATTTCATTAGTTTTAACGGTTATGGTATATAACTATTGAAGTTTCCAAATATTCTCATATTAATGTACTATTTTCATTATGTTAGATACACAATTGATCAAGTTTTTGGAACGAAGTTCCTTACGGCAGGCTTGGAGGAGATAGGGATTTTGCTGCGCGACCGAACTGAAAAAAATGTGATAGTAAAACCGTAAGAAAAAGTTCGTGGAATAAAACCGTTAAATGAGACGTGCGCAGGCGCGACAGTCGTATACACAAGCGACAGTCCTATACACAAGCGACAATCGTATACACAAGCGAGTAGTGTATAATACCTTTCTCTTTCTCCTTCTTTCTTTCGAATTCTCGGTGAAATTAATCGTTGATTTAATTTAATTAATCGGTAAATTATAATTATAATATCGGTTAATCGGTAATTTAATTAATTTATAATATTTTATTTTATTTTTTTGCAAATTGTGTCGATTCTACATTAGCCGAAGGAACTTCGTTCCTACCTGGCTAACGAACATGTGGGTCACCTGATATTAAGTGATCACCACCGTCCATGGACACTAACAACACCAGAGGAGTCGCAAGTGCGTTGCCATCTTTTGGAGGGAAGGGTTAGGGGAGGGAGAGGAGAGAGGAGATGGGAGGGGAGGTGGGTCTCCGGCGCTCTCACTGACCGAACGAAACGCAACAATGCAAGCACTGTTACTTCACGTCGGTTTTCTATGAGAGGGTGGTACTACCCCGGGCGAGTCGACCCATTCATGCTGACACCAGTAATAGTTTCAGCGCGGCTCTACAACCATTAGAAAGTTACAAAGCATAAACTTTAACTTAATTTTGAATTATAGATTCCCTATGTATTATTATGAAGTTGAAATGAATATAGAAACTATATGATATATGACGTAAGGAACTTATATTCTACGGTACAGATTTTTTTTAAGTGGATTTACATTATAATTTATATTAAGGACGCGCTCTCAAAAAAACTCTATTTTCACTGTTTTTCGGTAAGAATTACAACAAAAATATTGAACTTTGGTAATCATAATGTCTAACTATGGAGATACATTGAACTTTTAACAATGATGTACAGATAATTGTTTTATAAAGATTGGTTTCCAATTAATAAAACAATTGTCTGTAGTCCCCTTGCGCAAAGCAGCCTAATTCCAAGTTATACTCATTCGGATATAAGTAGAATGCCCTTTTTCGTACGAAAGCGCGAAGATAACCAATATTAGCAAAAGTGTGCAAGTAAAAAAAAAAGTAAGTAACGAGACTCAAAGTATTAAACATCGCATCATTATTTCATTGGTTTTAACGGTTACGGTATATAACTATTCCTAATTCGGATATAAGTAGAATGCCCTTTTTCGTACGAAAGCGCGTAGTTAACCAATATTAGCAAAAGTGTGCAAGTAAAAAAAATTAGTAAGTAACGAGACCCAAAGTATTAAACGTCGCATCATTATTTCATTAGTTTTAACGGTTATGGTATATAACTATTGAAGTTTCCAAATATTCTCATATTAATGTACTATTTTCATTATGTTAGATACACAATTGATCAAGTTTTTGGAACGAAGTTCCTTACGGCAGGCTTGGAGGAGATAGGGATTTTGCTGCGCGACCGAACTGAAAAAAATGTGATAGTAAAACCGTAAGAAAAAGTTCGTGGAATAAAACCGTTAAATGAGACGTGCGCAGGCGCGACAGTCGTATACACAAGCGATCTTTCTTTCGAATTCTCGGTGAAATTAATCGTTGAATTAATTTAATTAATCGGTGTATTATAATTATAGTCATATCATAATCACATTTTTTTCAGTTCGGTCGCGCAGCAAAACCCCTATCTCCTCCAAGCCTGCCGTAAGGAACTTCTTTCCAAAAAAAGAGAATAGTTTGATTAAACATAAAAAACATGTTTGTATATACATAACTAATGCATTGAACTACAATAACGAGTAAATTCTAGCTTTGCTGAGACAGAAGCGTAGTTAATACCGTATCAACCGCATCAATGATACAGTTTTTTTTTTTATGTCATAGGTGGCAAACGAACAGGTGGGTCACATGCTGTTAAGTGAACACCACCGTCCATGGACACTAACAATACCATAGGAGTCGCAAGTGCGTTGCCATCTTTTGGAGGGAAGGGTTAGGGGAGGGAGAGGAGAGAGGAGATGGGAGGGGAGGTGGGTCTCCGGCGCTCTCACTGACCGAACGAAACGCAACAATGCAAGCACTGTTACTTCACGTCGGTTTTCTATGAGAGGGTGGTACTACCCCGGGCGAGTCGACCCATTCATGCTGACACCAGTAATAGTTTCAGCGTGGCTCTACCACCATTAGAAAGTTACAAAGCATAAACTTTAACTTAATTTTGAATTATAGATTCCCTATATATTATTATGAAGTTCAAATGAATGAAACTATATGATATATGATGTAAGGAACTTATATTCTACGGTACAGATTTTTTTTAAGTGGATTTACATTATAATTTATATTAAGGACGCGCTCTCAAAAAAGCTCTATTTTCACTGTTTTTCGGTAAGAATTACAACAAAAATATTGAACTTTGGTAATCATAATGTCTAACTAGAGATACATTGAACTTTTAACAATGATGTACAGATAATTATTTTATAAAGATTGTTTTCCAATTAATAAAACAATTGTCTGTAGTCCCCTCGCGCAAAGCAGCCTGCTTTCCGGTATGAAAATCTCAGTAAATTTACATTTACTTTTTAAATTTCTTCTTAATAAAAAAAACTCGATTTTGAAACATTCTTTATTGGTGCTCCGCTCCTATATTACTCTTGCCGTGATGCCTACACTCTTCCTCGATAATTGAGCTATATAACACTGAAAGAATTATCAAAATCGGCTTAGTAGATCTAGATACCGCCTACAACCTCACAAACTTTACCTCCTCATAATATAATATTAGTATAGATTTGTGTTCTTCACAGCTACATTAGAATGTTAAAAATTTTGACGCCACCATAATGTTAAAAAAGGATAAAATGTTATTTTATGGTAGTCACAGTGATTTATGTACGTGTATGTAATGTGGCAACATTTTTGCTCGCAATTAGTGTGTTTTTAGCCTAGTATTTAAAAGAACATTGACAAATACACTATAGGTATCAAAATGTAAAAAAAAACTATGTTAACGCATTATAAGGTGTGACGGAATAGCGTGAGATCAAGGTTAGGAACTAAGTTGTATAATATTGTTATTTTGTGACAGGTGCGAACCAGAGCGGAAAGCGTAACAGCGTTGTGGGTATCTCTTCCGCATTTTTGCGTCGAAGCCTCTAATGTTTCGACATTCAATATGTAGAACAAAGATTGGACTAACTTTGAACATTTCCGCTAGTTAATTTATATTTTTGGGTTTTATGATATGCTACCTGTACCCGCAACTCCGCACGCGTTTTTTAAAATCGTATTAAAGAATTATAGAATTGTGAGACTATGTACAATTACAGAAACGCTCTTTAAAGACAATTGTAAGTACGACGCGCACGCCACCAAAAGTAACATGTAACGTGTACATTAGATATATAAATACAAAGAGCGTGCCAAATGAGGTTTGTCATCAGCATAATATTTGGAACCATAACCAACCATATAACTACCTCAGTGCTCACTTACACTGTATAAGGAACTATTGAAACAATAACTAAAAATATTATTATAAAGATTTATATTTACATTACATTTAATATACATTGCCATTATTATAATTAAGATTTAGTGACTATACAAAAAATAAACGCTTGTCTGTTCCGCAAGAAATTGTATTATGGAACTCTTTACGTAATACTCTTATTAGGAAGACCTCTATATCATTAATGTTATTAATAATTATAATGTCGAATTGTAAACAATAAGCCGATAATTATTTCTGTCATTAAAAATAAAGAATAAGTTGAAATCTTGCTAAATTTCATGCAGACAAAGTCGCGGGTAACAGCTAGTCTAAAATAGAATAACCACAATTACTTTTTATTAGGTTCGTTATCTACCATTGAAAGTCCCGTGAAAATCGATGTAACCGTTTTGGTGATAGCACAGCGGGCGAAGCCACGGTTAACAGCTAGTATAAACTAAAATTGCTTAAATTACTTTTTATAATGCCCTCTATCTGCCGGTGAAAGTCCCGTAAAAACGGTCGAACCGTTTTGTAGATAGCACCGCAGGCAAAGCCACGGTTAACATCTAGTCTAAATTAAAATTACTTAAATTACTTTTTATAAGGTCAGCTATCTGTCAGTGAAAGTGCCGTGGAAATCGGTTCAGCCGTTTCGAAGATTACCCGGATCAAACAGACAGACAGACAGACTGACAAAAATTTTAAAAATTGCATTTTTGTTATCAGAAGCCTGTATACTTTCATACTCAATCAGTGAATTTTTTTTATTTTGATAATACATACAGACACTTCATTTTTATTATATGTATAGATATAGATTACAAGCTCGTATAGGCTTCGCATAGGTGTACTAACGAAGAAAATAACACCTATTACAGTGAAACCATGTAATGAAATTAAATGGCAACGAATAAGAGGACGTCAATCTGTCAGTTCCGTAAATATTTTTGAAAATCTCCCTCTATCTCCTTCCTCACTTTTTTAAGTAGATATTTTTTACCAACAGTTTTCAGTTGTCTGGATGATTTTTCAAACATTTTATTTCATACATATTTAGTCCAGATAATTCACACACACAATAGAAGCTACTGCGGCGAATAGGTCCTGCTTTAAAGCATCCGTATTGATAATTGTAATATGAGTACATACATACATTCGGCGACTGATTTTTATTTATACAGATTTCCTGCCTAAAGAAGATACGTTACTTTATCCCCCTTCGTAAATCCACGTAATTGGTGCATTTAAACATTGAAAAATTCGTATTTCTGTGTTTTTCCCACCACAAAAACACAATTTATTCATTCGTTCAGTTTTCCTCATATTTTCTTACACCGCCAGTCGTCAATATTATTAATTACATTCCTGTTGATAAATATATCACCAGCTTTAATAATTCAATTTAAAAAATGTAAGAGCGCATTATTCATGTGTTCTCGGTTTATGGAATTTATGCATACAAAAATTATCTAAACTCAACGCGTGTCGTGCTTAATAATTATAACCTACATTTTCATTAATTTATATAGAGTTAGTGGGCGTGGATTAAATACGTGAAGCGTTGTTAAGGATTCTTAAATTTACATAGAGTTATTTATCCAACACTTGTGTTTTTAACTCGTAGTTCTCTACATTTTAAATAGAATTAACAACTCTGCTTGACAGATTAAAATCAAAGTTATAAAACAAAATTAATGAATTAGGTACTTAAAATCAAAATATCGGTTACATCCAAAGTAATGTTACAAATGTGAATGTGACTTTGTTGGTCTTTTCCGCTTTCGCGCCTTAACTATGTAACTGATAATGGTGAAATTTTGCATACAAGTTGTCAGGGATATAGAAAAAGACATAGAAGCTTACATAAAAAAAAATGTATCTTAGAGGTAAGTCAGATCTTTTTTTTATACCTTTGGCGGCAAACGAACATGCGGGTCACCTGATGGTAAGTATGCACCGCCATCCATGGACACCTGCGACACGAGGAGAATCACAGATGTGTTACCATGCATGCTATGCGTTGATCTACATAAATGCAAGCGACGCCGCAAGCAAAAAGCTGGTATATAAGATTTCTACGATTTTTTAATTTAAAAACGTTCACTATTATCTATTTATGGACGTCAATCTGTCAGTTCCGTAAATATTTTTGAAAATCTCCCTCTATCTCCTTCCTCACTTTTTTAAGTAGATATTTTTTACTAACAGTTTTCAGTTGTCTGGATGATTTTTCAAACATTTCATCATACATATTTAGTCCAGATAATTCACACACACAATAGAAACTACTGCGGCGAATAGGTCCTGCTTTAAATCATCCGTATTGAAGTAATATGAGTACATACATACATTCGGTGACTGATTTTTATTTATACAGATTTCCTGCCTAAAGAAGATACGTTACTTTATCCCTCTTTGTAAATCCACGTAATTGGTGCATTTAAACATTGAAAAATTCGTATTTCTGTGTTTTTCCCACCACAAAAACACAATTTATTCATTCGTTCAGTTTTCCTCATATTTTCTTACACCGCCAGTCGTCAATATTATTAATTACATTCCTGTTGATAAATATATCACCAGCTTTAATAATTCAATTTAAAAAATGTAAGAGCGCATTATTCATGTGTTCTCGGTTTATGGAATTTATGCATACAAAAATTATCTAAACTCAACGCGTGTCGTGCTTAATAATTATAACCTACATTTTCATTAATTTATATAGAGTTAGTGGGCGTGGATTAAATACGTGAAGCGTTGTTAAGGATTCTTAAATTTACATAGAGTTATTTATCCAACACTTGTGTTTTTAACTCGTAGTTCTCTACATTTTAAATAGAATTAACAACTCTGCTTGACAGATTAAAATCAAAGTTATAAAACAAAATTAATGAATTAGGTACTTAAAATCAAAATATCGGTTACATCCAAAGTAATGTTACAAATGTGAATGTGACTTTGTTGGTCTTTTCCGCTTTCGCGCCTTAACTATGTAACTGATAATGGTGAAATTTTGCATACAAGTTGTCAGGGATATAGAAAAAGACATAGAAGCTTACATAAAAAAAAATGTATCTTAGAGGTAAGTCAGATCTTTTTTTTATACCTTTGGCGGCAAACGAACATGCGGGTCACCTGATGGTAAGTATGCACCGCCATCCATGGACACCTGCGACACGAGGAGGTGGGCGTGGATTAAATACGTGAAGCGTTGTTAAGGATTCTTAAATTTACATAGAGTTATGTATCCCACACTTGTGTTTTTAAACTCGTCGCTCACTACATTTTAAATAGATAATTAACAGTTCTGCTTGACAAAATAAAATCAAAGTTATAAAACAAAATTAATGAATTAGGTACTTAAAATCAAAATATCAGTTACATCCAAAGTAACGTTACAAATGAGAATGTGACTGTTGGTTTTTTACGCTTTCACGCCTTAACTATGTAACTGATAATGGTGAAATTTTGCATACAAGTTGTCAGGGATACATAAAAAGACATAGTAGCTTACATAAAAAAAATGTTTCCGAGAGGTAAGTCAGATCTTTTTTTTATACCATTGGCGGCAAACGAACATGCGGGTCACCTGATGGTAAGTATGCACCGCCGTCCATGGACACCTGCGACACGAGGAGAATCACAGATGCGTTACCATGCATGCCATGCATTGATCTACAAAAATACAAGCGACACCGCAAGCAAACGCGCGATACAGTGACACAAAATCTTACATTACTGCGACAACATTACACATATCACCTCCACACACGTGCACGCATACACGCTTACACATGCAGGTGGAAGGGTTTTATTTTTTCCCCTTATCAAACTGAAATAATTTAGAATATTATTCGATACGATATATATATAGGGTTGTTGAGGTATGTATGCTTGGTACACATATATGTTTCAACAACTCATACATGTATGAATAGTTAGCTTAGCTTAGATTAGCTCAGATAGGTCGCGAATTGCATGTATCAGGCAACAGCCAAAGCCGAGGTGTGCCGCGCACCCTTGAGCTAGTTGTCAAAGTAAAATCGGCTGAGTGCTTTAAGCGCTCGCCTTAGTAGTCCGGTGAAGCTGTTAAGACCTTGCTTGGTCAATAGCGTAGTCAGTTCGAAAAAAAAAAACTCAAAGAATTTTTCAAATCTGACCAGTAGTACCTGAGATTACCCCCTACAACCTCTCAAACTTTACCTTTTTATAATATCAGTATAGATTACATCAGTGTAATTAGCACCAAAAATGTTATATCGGAACTATTTTTACAAAATTTAAAAGTACGTAACTCGTTATGAATGGAACGTAAAAAAAAATAAAAAGTATGTGGCGAAAATAATAATATACTAATAACTGTAGTGTGTATAAGGTATATAGAGTTTTTGGTTATATTTACATTTCACTCCGTTTCAATTTTGGCTAGGGCCAACTGAAACTGATTTCAAATGACATCAGCCTCGCCAAATTTTATTCATATTACACATCTTTCAGCCGTCTTTAGACACCCACTATAAAGCAGTCAACATTTCAAACCAAGTGCATGTTTCGTATTATAATACATCCGACGCCTTCTTGCGTTCTTATGACTAACATTCGAAACATTCATTCATAATGGAATATAACCATGTATTATATAGAGTACAAGTATCAAGTCTACTCAGATGCTAAATGTGTGCATCTGACATCATGTTTGAACGATTCTGCCCATGGCAACGTACAAAAACATTAATTAATGAAATTGGAAACAGTAAGACATTGTAACTAGATAAATTATTATCTACTTAATCTGTGACATTAATGAACAAGAGTTCAACAACTTGTCATATATTGTATTAAGTGCGCTTGCCTCATTTTTACAAGATACTAGCTGACCCGTGCACTTTTCGTTGGGCGGTAAATATTTTTAAAAACTAAGTTTTTTGATTTAAATATAAAAGTTAGACATATGCTGTCGCTGACTTTTTTGTAGGTATTATTAAGTTCTACAACTTTTCTCTGGAACTCAGTCATATATCTCTCATCGTTGAGGCAGCGTTCGTATGAAACGTTTTTCGTTCGACCGTTTTTTTTCCGACTTACTTTGCAAATCCGACTACCACAAATAAGTCTTTTAATTTTTCGGGTAATTATATAGCTATGACACTCACAAATAACGTGACTTTCTATTGGTAAAAGAGTTTTCCAAATCGGTTTAGTAGATCCAGTTATTGCCGCCTACAACGTCACAAACTCTCAAAGCTTGCATCAGCCAGGGCTTGCTTTGCTGCATCTGCAGCTATACGCCACCCAGATATAATAGTTTGAGGGTGCAACTTCTGTTCAATAAGTTTTTCTGCTTCCCTCAGTAATTCTGCAGCTGTAAATAAACATACAGAATAAATCTATTAGTGACGAACAGACATATACAATTAAAGTATAATATTGTATGCAAACTGTACAAGAGTTATCAAAACAAAAAAAAATTAGCAAAACTTCTTTTCTTTCCATATATATCTATCCCTGTTAAAAACTCAATAGTATAACATACACACATTTGTAGAGAAGAGAAAAACATGTAAAATGTGTTTCATTCTTCTATCCCTGTTAAAAACTCAATAGTATAACATACACACATTTGTAGAGAAGAGAAAAACATGAAAATGTGCTTCATTCTTATGTGATGATTTTTAACAGTCAACTCTATGCAAGCCTTGTAAAAGAACCTCATTTAATCTAATATCATATAAACTTGAATTCCTCATATACATGGGGTTCATTCCAAAACATATCATTAATAATACATACCCAAAACAGTCACTGATGTAGTGCCATCCCCAACTTCATCATCCTGAACCTTGGACATGTCTACAAGAATTTTTGCTGCTGGGTTGTCAACTCCAATCGATTTTAGAATAGTTGCACCATCATTGGTTACCTCAACCTGCAATTATTAAAGTTTTAAGAACGTTTAAACTATAAAATAGGCGCATATAAGCGTCGAATTGCGGAAATAAAATTCTGAACTGAAGTATTGCAATATCCAATAACTTCCAGAAGAATATACTTGTTTCCTTTTTTGAAATAAAGTAAAAGAACTAAACACCAACCTGCCCCGAATTTCTCCCGCTAGAAACCAATATTTTATCCATCCCCTTGGGTCCAAGTGTGCTTTTTACCAAGTCGCCGACCGCGATAGCGCCAATGAAACTAGACATACGCGCCACTTCGGCTTTTTCCTCCTCTGCTTCATTTCTCAAAACTCGAATAGGATTTAGTGAAACCTGAAAGTCATTTATTCATGTGATAAAATTACACACGTGCAAATGAAGTCATGAACAACCGATTCAAGTTTGTGATTTTACCGAGTTAATATTATTTAGTTCACAATATTATGTTTTACAAAATATATATAATTGTATAAATGAGCAATCAAACTTACCATTGTCTAAGATATATTATTATTTCAAATGAAAAATATATTATTCACTACCGGAATATTCTATTCTTTCTATAACGAATGAAGTTTAGAATGAAATGAACGGTTGTGGGAACCAGTGGGAACGGTACAATCAATCATCCATCCAACGAATGTTCTCTTCAGACCAGTGCTGCCAATTACAAAAGAATTGATGTACTAAAATGTGAATTACGATAATACTATATTTTTGTAACTGGATTATAATGGAGTAGACAAATATATATTTAAATAGAAGCCAACAGTCTTATCAGCATGTTACGATTTAATTTTATACCTTGTATAAGCAATTTAGCACTGTTCTCATAAATCTTTTTGGCCAATCTGAATTTTGTATATAGCCTCAAGTTCAGACTCGCCTAAAATACAATCCAGAGTTTAATACAAAACAAAGTTAAAATGCTATTATAGGAATTACATTATATAGTATTTGGCATTTATTTAACCTTAAGTGGACTCGGTGATGTATAAATAATATGTATCTATGCCAAAATGTGGGTTATATTCAGAGCGATTAAAGAGATTCTTCTTCTACCACTAACTTTGAAAACCTGCAAGCAAAACAGTTTGGGGCAAGATATTGTTAAATATCCCTTGTATTTTATGTATTTAACAAGTAGTCACTTGTTCAACAATGCTATTCAACGAATATTAAATAATACTGTAAAACTCCGCTATCTCACTAAAAACTGTATCTTTGCTTACTACATAGTTATTGTACTTTTTATATAATTAAAAAAACCTATTTTAGCGATATTAGAAATCTGTTAAATTTAGAGATCGATATTTTTATATGGTAAACCAAGTGTGCAGGTGTCTCATATGCTTACTAGAAAATAAATATAAAGTTTTTTTCGCCATTTCCGTTTCATAAAATTCTATGCATATAATACTTCGATTGTTGATCGAAGATACAATACGAGTAGTAGTCCGGTGAAGCTGTTAAGACTTTAGTAGGTCAATAGCGTAGTCATTTCGAGAAGCAAAAACAAGTCACGTTGCGAAGAGACAGAACAATTACTAACAAAAAGGAAACTTTTGTATTTAAAACACTAGTGACATGGTATTTTGTTCGGTTTACTAAACGACATTTTAATAATATAAAGTTAATATTAAAGGGATTATTATCGTTTGTTATGACAGCTATAAATAAAATACTGACAATGGCTAATCCAGAAAACGCTCCGTATTAGTAAAAAAAAAATTCGATGACGTAATGTCAATGTGTCATTCTTTTTCCAATCGCCATTTTTGTGTGACCAACGACTGATTAACTTTTTGGTTTTGTTATTACAAGCCAGTCTTTATTCGTTTCAAATTAAAAAAATAAGGCGTCATAATGGAAGAGCAAGGAGGAAGTTCAGCACCTAGAGTGAGCGACAAACGTTTAGCTCAAACTCAAGCTAAAGTAGATGAAGTTGTTGGCATTATGCGCGTCAATGTCGAGAAAGTTTTGGAGAGAGATCAAAAACTTTCAGAGTTAGACAATCGTGCGGACGCTCTACAGCATGGAGCGGCTCAGTTTGAGCAGCAAGCCGGGAAGTTAAAGCGCAAGTACTGGTGGCAAAACTTAAAGATGATGTTGATAATCGGTGCGATCGGAGCAATATTGCTTATTATCATTATTGTGTGGGCTACGTCTGGCTCTAGTAGTTCTTCTAACGTTCAACCAGTCACGGAAGCGCCGGCTGACTCAGGTCGATAATTGTCAGGTATATAATTGTATTAAAAGTATTTATAAATGTCCAGAGTGGCTATTTTTGAAACGATTATTTGACGAAACAGGACTGAACACTATACAAGAAATTTTTACACCAGAGTATACAAAAAACGCACACACTATTGTTATAAATGTTAACTTTAATAAATTTTTGATATACGTCTACAATATAAGAAAAGTATGACTTGTTAATTTAACAGAAATAAATTCTATACAAACTTGTCTATTATAAAATTTACATAGATTTAAATAGTATTTGAAGTTGTCTATTTTTATAATCCCAAGCAGTAAGACTGTCATACTTGCCTAAAACAGTAATTGTAATTTTGGAGTACATTTAATAATAGTGGCCAACTGATATACAGAAACATAATGTGATAGACTTGAAATATCAAATTTAAGAGCTTATTAAAGTGGTCAGATTGATGTTAAACAATGATATTTATAATAAAATATGGTACTTACATATTAACACCACCGCGAGCTCACCAACCGCTAAAGCAGCCTTCTCATGCCGTCTTTGTGTCACAAGTCTAACCTAACTGAACCAAGACAGGAAAATTGAGAAAAATGAAGCAAGAGTATTGTCTCCCTTTGGTTAGGTTAGACTTGCGAGAAAGAAAACAAGCTGGTTGTGGTAGAGATCGGCAAGTGCGATAGTGTTAATATATATGTAACTAAAATAATATGTCAATACTTATTTGTTGCTTGTACATCTTAATAAATATAATGAATATGACCCAATTTATAATTCATAGTGTTTGTTAATTAAATATATTTAGGAAAATTAAGGCAAACATACCCTTATCTTTAATTTGATTATACATGGCTAAGCTTATTAGTTTGGTTTCTGTTGTGCTTGAAAACAGTTAAACACTATTTTAATTTTGTCATTTGGGTATTGCCATATTGTTGTAACATATAATCCACAATTCAAATTATAATGCGGTAAGAAATTGTTTATAATATTCCGTTTGTGCACTAAATGTAAAAATTAGTTTAAGATTATTCATATTATAGTGGATATAGTGTTCACTGTTGTAATTGACTTATTACGAGTTACTCACACAGTTTATTACATCAAAATGGACACAGAGCACAAATATTTAATTGTTTATATTATAATTGTAATCTATTATTGTTCAAGTATGTTTAATATTATTGTCATCCTTATTATGTGGTTGAGGTATTACAGATTCCATTTAGTTTATCTTTTAATGCATTTTTGGGATGTCTATGCTTTTACTGGGACCAAAACCTTGACATACTGTATTCATAGCCCAAAATTTGCAAACCGGCTGCAGATAGTTGCGTATAAAGATGAAAACTTTTGTACAAACATTGAATGTAAAGAGATAGGGTAATCTCTAAATAAAGTTTTTGGAAACTGAACAAATAACTATAAAAATGTGGTATTATGTAACTGCATAAAGATTCAGTTAGTGTAAATGTAAATTTTCACAAAATCTTTATGCAGTTACATAATACCACATTTTTATAGTTATTTGTTCAGTTTCCAAAAACTTTATTTAGAGATTACCCTATCTCTTTACATTCAATGTTTGTACAAA
>MU160616.1:23836-67773 GCA_015888305.1 Antheraea pernyi | reverse complement strand
TGATAATGACCAAAGCGTACATAATTCACAAAGTTTTGTTCACTAATTTTGTAGTTTTTGAATTGCCGTCAACGCATTTAAGTAATTTAAAACAAATCTCCTATAACGTTTGCATCGTTGAAATAACCACGGAAATGAGTGGCATAGTTCGACACCTCGCTGACATAGGCGTTCACAGTTCGGTCCTACTCTAGTAGTTAACCCGCCCTTGACTCCTAGCTGCCTAGCTTTCATGCAATCAGAAATTCACTTTGAACTGTAATCGCTCTGCTCCTAACGACCGTAGCGTAATATTAGATAACACATAACCGTCCCCAATAGATAGGTTAGTTAGGTAATGCAATAATAATTGTTCAAATCTGGGCTACTAGTTCCAACGATAAGCGCGTTCAAACAAAGAATCTCTTGAGTTTTATAATATCTGTATAGATAATCTAGTAGGCTAACATACGATTAACTACATTCTTATTGTGAATTCATAAGGAGCCATGGAACAAGATGTTCTTATAGTGAAATCATTGTATTTAGTTCGTTGTGTGATCTTTATAATATTTGTGTAGATAATCCAGTAGGCTAATTAACGCTTAACCTACACTGTTATAGGTAACTATCGACGCTGGAATTATATTTTGCAGTGAAGGCTATTTTAGATAAGAGCTCATTGTGTACTCGAAGAATAAATTATACAATGTACAGTATTCGTTAATATTTTTAGCGGATTTGAGTATTGCTCGAGTTCGGACTTGCTTATAATACAGTCAAGATTATACAAAACAAATTTAAAATGAAACTAGTGATCTAAAATGGACATTTATTTACCCTTGTTGTCTCGATATCTTCTATATATATAATACTAGCGGTCACGGCAGACATTCTCCCGCCCTGATTATGAAACAATCCTTGGCAAATTATATACCAAAATGTTCTGAATCACATTACGCACTGGTGAAAACTGCATGAAGATCCGTTCAGTAGTTTTTGAGTTTATCGCGAACAGACAGACAGGCAGACGCGGTAGAGAGCTTTGTTTTATACTATGTAATGAAGAATGCAAATGAAATGTGTCTGTACTTTTTAGACTTTTGTGAATAAAATTATTGCAGACGTCTAGTAATAAGCTATAGCTATGGCTATAGCTATAAGTATAAGTAACTTCGTAACTATATAATAATAATCATAGTATTTAGTGTTACTATGATTATTATTATATAGTTACGAAGTTACTTATACTTATAGCTATAGCCATAGCTATAGCTTATTACTAGACGTCTGCAATAATTTTATTCACAAAAGTCTAAAAAGTACAGACACATTTCATTTGCATTCTTCATTACATAGTATAAAACAAAGCTCTCTTCCTCGTCTGCCTGTCTGTCTGTTCGCGATAAACTCAAAAACTACTGAACGGATCTTCATGCAGTTTTCACCAATGCGTAAAGTGATTCAGAACATTTTGGTATATAATCTGCCAAGGATTGTTTCATAATCAGGGCGGGAGAATGTCTGCCGTGACCGCTAGTATTATATATATAAAAGATATCAAGACAACAAGGGTAAATAAATGTCCATTTTAGATCACTAGTTTCATTTTAAATTTGTTTTGTATAATCTTGACTGTATTATAAGCAAGTCCGAACTCGAGCAATACTCAAATCCGCTAAAAATATTAACGAATACTGTACATTGTATAATTTATTCTTCGAGTACACAATGAGCTCTTATCTAAAATAGCCTTCACTGCAAAATATAATTCCAGCGTCGATAGTTACCTATAACAGTGTAGGTTAAGCGTTAATTAGCCTACTGGATTATCTACACAAATATTATAAAGATCACATAACGAACTAAATACAATGGTTTCACTATAATAACATCTTGTTCAATGGCTTCTTATGAATTCACAGTAAGAATTTAGTTAATCGTATGTGGCTAACGTAACGTACTGGATTATCTATACAAATATTATAAAACTCAAGAGATTCTTTGTTTGAACGCACTTATCGTTGGAACTAGTAGCCCAGATTTGAACAATTATTATTGCATTACCTAACTAACCTATCTATTGGGGACGGTTATGTGTTATCTAATATTACGCTACGGTCGTTAGGAGCAGAGAGATTACAGTTCAAAGTGAATTTCTGATTGTATGAAAGCTAGAAAAGAGTATATTGCGAGCGTGTCGGCTTACGCGGTGCAGGGTAACGGGAGTCAAGGGTGGATTAACCGCTAGAGCAGGACCGAACTGTGAACGCCTATGTCAGCGAGGTGTTGAACGATGCCACTCATTTCCGTGGTTATTTCAACGATGCAAACGTTATAGGAGATTTGTTTTAAATTACTTAAATGCGTTGACGGTAATTCAAAAAGTACAAAGTTAGTGAACAAAATTTTGTGAATTATGTACGCTTTGGTCATTATCATTATGTTTTGATTTTTTTTTATTGTTCTCATTTATAATATTAAGGTAATAATATCATGACGATGTTTTGATTTTTATGTTTAATATTTGATTCTTGTATGTTGTGTTTCAAAATGAATAAATTTAAAGGTGACACTGATAAATTCTCAGGATGACACTTTATCGCTATCAGTATTTAGTGATGTAAAGTGAATAGGGGTTTAATGTAGAATGCATTTAATAACTGAATTTGGTTTAGTATATAAAACTCTTTGTTCACGATATTAAGGTTTTATTTTTCCTACCATGTATATAGACTGAAATTATAATAATAAAAACTGTTACATTTGTAGGCACAGATTTAAAATCAAAAGTGAGACGAATGTCTATGGTTACTCAAGGTACAATGGTGATTAGGGGTCATTCAAGTATCACGATGGTACTAAAGTGGGCGAGAGCTCTTTGATTCGCTTATTTTTGATGGCATGACGGATGGGGTGATTTTATGTACCGGGCTACCATCGCCCTAGTAACCAACCCCCTTTTTTATATCATAGGAGGCACACGAACAGGTGGGTCACCTGATGTAAGTGATCACCACCGTCCATAGACACTTGTAACACCAGGGGAGTCGGAAGTGCGTTGCCAGCCTGTGTTGGGAGGGAGGAAGGGAAGGGGAAGGAGAAAATGGAAGGGGAGGGGAGGTGGGTCTCCGGCGCTCTCACTGACCGAACGAAACGCAACAATGTGAGCACTGTTACTTCACGTCGGTTTTCTGTGGGTCGGGTGGTACTACCCCGGGCGAGCAGACCCATTCATGCTGAAACCAGTAGTAGTAGCTTCAGCGTGGCGCTACCGCCTACAGTAGAACCTCGATAAGTCAAATCTCGATAAGGTAAAAACCTCTGTAACTTAACATACGCAACCTCTATAACTTAAAGAAACGTATCGATGAGATCTGTAACATAAACTGATGAACTGAACTCAACCAATGAGTCATTTCGAATGAATGTACAAAACAAAAAATAGTGCGTGGAATCCCTCCTCGCGGATGAAGAGAAACTTCGTAATGTGGAAACGTAAGTAGAAAATGGGTAGAAATTGATTTTTAGTGAAATCATATTATTTCTTTATTAACAAATTTCTTACAATTCACAATTGATCGCATCTTTTAATTATCATTTTCGAGTGGAGAAATATCCCAATCTATGACAATTACATTGGGATTATGATAACTAAAGTGAGATACGAAATGTTTGATTATTTTTCTCGCTATGTCTCTTTCTATTCAGGAGCGTTGAACGTTTAACGCAACAGTGCTTCATACCTCCTCCATGGTAGCGTTAAACGTTTAACGCAACCTTGTTGGAAGTCTAATAGCCTATAAGGGGTCGTTAAATTATTACTCACGTAAGCAGAATTATTGTAAAACATTTATACAGTACAACCTAGTTAAGTTAAAATCCAAGGGAAACACAAAATATTTTGAGTTATAGAGTTTTTAACTTATCTTTCTTTATTTCTTGGAGGCCAAACCATGCCGTTCCTCGAAGTTTTCTAACCAGCCATTGCTAGGTTTAAAATTATAGGTTTCAGCGAATTGGCGAACCTTTCAGCTTATTCTTTCACTATGGGTCTGCTTACACTGAAGTTTCGAAACCGTATGAACCACGTAAATATAAACATTGCTCCAAAATAGGGAAATTCAGCAACTTTTCCTCTTTTACATAAGATACTTTCTCCCGATTCTCGTTTCCTCAAGAGTTCAGCTTCTCTTTTAATTATGAGTGATGATGTACTTTTGTGTATTCCAAACTGAGCCGCACCATTTGCTGAATTTCCCTATTTTGGAGCAATGTTTATATTTACGTGGTTCATACGGTTTCGAAACTTCAGTGTAAGCAGACCCATAGTGAAAGAATAAGCTGAAAGGTTCGCCAATTCGCTGAAACCTATAATTTTAAACCTAGCAATGGCTGGTTAGAAAACTTCGAGGAACGGCATGGTTTGGCCTCCAAGAAATAAAGAAAGATAAGTTAAAAACTCTATAACTCAAAATATTTTGTGTTTCCCTTGGATTTTAACTTAACTAGGTTGTACTGTATAAATGTTTTACAATAATTCTGCTTACGTGAGTAATAATTTAACGACCCCTTATAGGCTATTAAGAGGAAAGTCACTAATTATTTAATTAAACGAGCCATTACGGCAAGTTTAGTAATATCACCGTATATCGTTCTGGTGGAATATTTTGTAGTACGATAGAAAACTATTTACATATTCTTATCTACACTAATATTATGAAGCTTAAAGACCGCTTTCTTGTTTGTTTAAACACACTAATCTCTTAAACTATCAATGAGATTACAAAAAAAATGCATCCCATAATACATTTATTGTAGAGATTATAGGCAACATCACGTTACGACCCTCAGGAGCGGGCTAAATTACATTGAAAATGTAGGCCAGAAAGAATGTTCCGCGGGGGCGACATGCGGAATGCTTCGTCATCCCTTGTCCCCCACCATGGCGGTAGTGGGCACCCATGGGGTTTTAGTCCGTGCGAGTCGGACATAACCCACTCTCTCCCCCGGGAGGGTGGTGTATCCATACAGGATTTCCCCATGTAAAACAAAAAGGCCAGAAAGAATGTTAACCGAGAACGAAGTATAGTAAGGTCGGGCCGTGCAGCGCGGCTCAGGTTATCCAAGGACGAGAACTAGTACCGTTAAAAGAGAAGTAAAACCGTAGGGCAAAGTTATCTCACTGCCGAGCGTGGTTGCGGCCATGCTCCATGCAGAAGGATGCGCCGGAGAGGGTCCGTAAGCAGGATCCTCAAAGTGACCTTCTCCGCCAACGGAGGACAGGCAGGAGGCGGCATTTTGACCGCCTCCTCCCACCGTAGCCGGACCTAGGGAAGATGGGTCGAGGGGCCCATCTTCCTAGTGCACAGTTCCGATGGACGGAGGAGACGGCCGGTGTGTACCCGGCTGTCTTCTAACAAGACGAGGCCCGGCGGCGGCGATATCGTAGCTGGGCCAACCGCTGGGGCGGCACGATGAAGTCTATAGAGATCTCGTGCCGCCTCAACTTAGCGGCAAACGTTCACCGTGGGTTTTTAGTCCGTGCGAGTCGGACATAATCCATCCTCTCATCCGAGAGGGTGGTGTATCCATACGGGATTTCCCCACGAAAAAAAAGACACGGTTAGCCTAATATAGAAGGAATATACGAACTAAAACTAAAACTTGAGAATATTACCATTACAAATTTTAATTCTTGTTAATTCCTAATTTTATATTTAGTAAAAGAAGAAAATTGTTCTGTATTACATTACGAACGAACTGTATCAGTTATATTATAACGGATTTGGTTTTCTTTATGGCTATAGGATGTCAAAGTGCCTAGTCAAGGAAAACTGGCAAAAACGTCTGCAATTAACATTAATTACCTACTACGTGTTAATTTCTAGGTATTTATACATTTTGAAACTTCAATTTTAAAGCAATGATGTCCGAGTAGTAGTACCAATCACTGGAGATATCATAAAGACAAAAATACCTGTTACGATGGGTAAAAAGCAAGAGAAAAGTACATTCATTGTATAAAAGTTGACAGAAGAAAAATGTTCGGGGAATGATATGGATATACACAGTCGTTGGAAAGAGTATTCTGATAAATTGATGAATCGAGAAAATGTTACTTTGGGCTAACGCTAACACGCAGCGGAAGCTTCCAAGAGGAAAGAACCCAGATTTTGAAACATTCTTCATTGGTGCTCCGCTCCTATTGATCTTAGCCTGATTATATACAGCCTATAACCGTCCTCGACAATTGAGCTATATAGCACTGAAATAATTTTTCAAATCGGACCATCAGTTCTTGAGATTACCCCCTACAACGTTAAAAATTCACAAACTTTACCTCTTTATAATATTAGTATAGATAACGAGTCTTCAAAAACAATTAACATAGTAACTAGCAGGCCCGGCGGCCGTTGTCCAGCGCTGATCATAAAAACCTAGAATCAGAATCGCAGAACCTATCAATTGTAAATTGGATCCATTGGAAAACACAAAAAATTTCAACAAAATCGGTCCAACCGTTTAGGAGGAGTTCAGTCACATCCACACGGACAAAAGAATTATGTACATATACTAGCTCTGCCCGCGCCTTCGTCCGCATGGAATTTATTCCAAAAACTTATACATATATACAATGTTAATACACAGTCCATTTACCAATCTACTTTTTTCTCGCCTCTCTGGCGTCGTTATTAAAAGTACAATAACTTTTGATAGACCGAAACGATTTTAATGAAAGAAAAACTAAATGTTACTCGAAGGTATGCTTTATGATTTTCTTGAAGAGGTTTTATCATGTACGCAGTATTAAACAGACAGACATTTCTGAAATTGATTTAAATGTATCTTATTACTTATACCTAGACACCTGCATATTTTTGAAGTTATACTTCTTTTGGCGCGTTAGGGAAAAATGATGAGAGTAAATTTTTACGATGCGCGCCGACATCCTGAAGTTGCTATAGTCAACATTCTTTGTATTTCTTTGTATTAAAACTTTCAATGTATTAAATACCTTTTTTCTATTGTTAGTGTCGTTTTTTCTACAAACTAAACTAACTAACTAAAATTTTTGAAAAGATTTTTATCTTGTGACGCCAAAGAAGTATAAACTCGTCACGTTAGATTTACGTTCTCATTATATGTATATCTATAAATATACATTATTAGGTACGACATTTAAAAAGTAGAAAGTGGTTTCCAGTAAATAACTCGAACGCCAGAGTACCTAAATTACCTTACAGTATAAAAGGTATTCAAGCATTACCACTTATTACAATATCTTGTAATATATTATCTTATAACACTAATAACTTTTACACCTTTAATATTATTCTTCGATCTTATGCGTGAGGAACGATTATTTTATAATAATACGCAACACCGAGGCACTATGCCTTACCACAGTACCATTCAAGAACGACGGCAATGACCAGCGTGATCGTCGCTGTCATATCAACTCACAAAATTTTTTGAATTTTAAAATGGCGAAATGTTTATGCACACAATTTCGCCAATGTCAAGCGGATAGAGCCATAAACAATGGAGATTGCAACAGACAATTAAACAAATTTCTTTACATCCAGACCGGACTATCTACAAACAGACACCACAAACAAGGCACATGTAAGCTCACAAACCTCTCAACTTTACATTAGCTCTATATTAGTTGATTGCGAAACGCGACTAATTACCTTATCCGATACGAAATATATATATTAGACTTGTTGAGGTATGTATGCTTGCTACACATTTATGTTTCAAGAACTCATATATGTATGAATAGTTAGCTTAGCTGAGATATGTCGCGAATTGTATGTATCAGCCCAAGCCGAGATGTGCCGTGCACCCTTGAGCTAGTTTTCAAATAAAATCGGTTGAGTGCCTTAAGCGCTCGCTTTAGTAGTCCGGGAAGCTGTTAAGACCTTGCTAGGCCAATAGCGTAGTCAGTTGGCAAAAAAAAAACGCGACTAACTACTAGTGACATCATGTGTCTATCACCATGTGTGTTGTGAGCGATACCCAGTCGCATACAAGTTCCTACTACACCGCATGGTTACTAGTTATACGCCTGCTGTACCCAGAAGGCGACGAACTAAACCATTGTGACTGCAATCCAGCCGGACCAAACTGTCGTATTTTGTCAACCAGCAAAAAAATAAGTAATCTTCTAAATAAATAAATTTATAGAGGTTAGCCGTTGTGCGCGCTTTAAAGCAAAAAACTATTGAATAGATTTCGATACCAATTTTTTTTATCTAAAAAAAATAACAGTATCTTAATCTATACATATAATAATAATTGAGATCTAACGTGTCTGTTCTTTTTTTTATTTATTTAGAACGAACACAGAGATTTGTATTAAAAGTCATAAGTAACGAGCCTATACTTTATCCAACATTCCAACTGTACACAGGGTTTTTTTTTCTTATTGTAGCACGGCAAAATGACTGCTCTATGCCTGATGGTAAGCACAGTACAATCCAAAAACAATGACGACCACCGAGTGACACAGTATCCATCGCCGGTCGCCGCTGTCATGCCGGCCCACGAAAAGCTGGATATGCACAGGCTGATCCCGAAACGCGACCCGCAGAAGCGAATCACTATGACGGGCTTTTTCGCCATATACATGGTGGTTGCGACCCAGTCGGGCTGTAAAACCCTACCACCCCGCTTTCCCCATTGCCTCGTTCGTTATTCAGCAGGGTGCACCACGTGCAGGTGAGGTTGGCTTGAGTGTCTCAAATCATATGATGTTATTCGACATTATGACGATTAGGCAACTTTTTGCGTTCCATGCTTCTATTGCGAAACACAGTAATCTATCTTATAACCCTACTAATCTTAACAGACGTAGAAAGCATGAGGTTTGCAAAATATACCCTTACCGAACTCGTATTTATATCATCATATATATTAATACGTGAAGCCTAAACTTTGTATCCCTTTTTGAGAGAAATGCGCGAACGGATGAACGTGAAGTTTGGCATAATTAAAGTTTATATGGAGGAGAAGTGCAGAAAGCTATTTATTTTATATAAAATGCATTAGAAGCACATTACATTAATTAAAATATGCATTACTCACACTACTGCTTCAATTTTACACAACATATAAACACGCGTAAATAAAAAAGACATTTTGACATCTGTCAATAAAGGACTTCAAAAAAGGTTGTGAAGGAGGTTGCTACGCTCGACTGTATGTATTATTTTACTCTTACGTTCCTATTACCCTTTATCATTCTACATTCAACTTTAAAAAATCAATGTACTATGGTCGAATGTCGACCACTGGACGCTCACTAGTTTTTTTTAAAGATGCATCTTAATATATATCCGGACCCCATCCGTATAGTAAAAAAGAAATACAAGACTGACTTCTTCAATGTAACTACGAGCACACCGAAAATATTCTAAAACCGCTTTATAATAAATAAACTGATTGATTTATTACCTTGTAATACTCAATATCTATGAACTATTTTACGCCCCCTTGTTGTACTCTCGCAGCCATTCAACCATTATTATATTCATACCCAAATATTTACACATACACACACAAACATACTCAAATGCTCACGAATGACTCTCTTTGCGGTTGCGTTGGCGTCTGTGATACAATTACAGTCTCAAGACTAGTACGGACGACAACGTGAACTTAAATTGGCGCCGTCAGTGCCATTTTAATCTTGTAAACGTTGGTATCGCGATGGCTGATGCTATCCATTCGGTTGCAATTAGCTACTTCCCGAGATACGTTGTTGGTAATTCAGTTCTGGTGATCGGTTACCCAGCTGCTGGAGCATCTGAGGATTTCGCGCATCTTAGGGAAAACCTCTTCAAGAAAATCATAAAGCATAGGTACCTCCGAGTAACATAAAATCTTTGTTTCATTAAAAGTTATTGTACTTCGATGACGACGCGACTTAAGTACGAGAGAACAGTAAATAAGTAAATGAACTTAATACATTCTGATGATTTTATTAATCGCTGTTTTATTAACGCAAAGTTTCACGCGGACAAAGTCGCGGGCATAGCTAAAATTTATTACACATAATTCTTATGTAAGTGACTGAACTCCTTCTAAACGGCTAGATTTTGATGAAATCTTTTGTGTGCGTTCAAGAATGTTTTAGATTCACAATTGAATTTTAGTTTTTTTTTTAATTATTATTAAGGCAGGACAACGTCCACCGAGCCCGCTAATTTAAGACAGTCATTAAAGTTTTAAAAAAATACGATTTTTATACGCAAGACGCGTGCAACGATGTGTGTTTTCTAGGCGTGGAGAAGTGGGACAAGCGGTGTGATGCGCATGCGAAGGAGAGGGTAAATACCTATACGAATAATACTATTTACAAAGAAATTTTGTAAGCAATGTATAATTTTACTATCATTTTTTTGTTATTCCTCTCTACATAAAATATATTGGTAATATAATATCCAGATCAGGATTCTTGCCGGTTCTTCTCATAGTTTGAGTTTTTTTCCAAACCGGTGGTAGTTTTGATATTCACAAGTGTGTTCTTTGGGCCTAAATTGAATAAAGAATTTTTGATTTTGAATAAACAACGCAAACGAAGTAGCGGGCATCGGTTAGTTACTATAATATCAATTTAAATATTATAATTAACGTAAACTCAGTCACGGACGAGATGAGTAGTTAAATAAATTGGAAATTTATTACAGGTGCTCTGTAATACATACTCAGGGCACTTGTTCTATGTAAAACTATTGTATGTTATATAGTTGTCTATGGTACGGATGCACCGAGATTGTCATTGTAGAGTTTTAAAATAAATGGCTTCTTCATGAGCAATATTACGACTTTTAATTATAATAAAACATGGCGCAGTCGGTAGAAATTATTAAATTTTACTGTTAGAAATCACGATATCAGTTATATTTCTAAGGTTTCGACTCCTATGAATATGTAATAATTCCCACCTGTTCGTATATTTCTTACATATTACTTATTTGATTAATATTATTGCAGATTAAAAATAATCATATTCCATGTTATTTCAAAAATGTTAAATACGTATTAAATACTTGGTTTAAAAAGGTTTTGTAATAAATGCACCGCGCTCGCCCGAGGCAAATTCGCGTTATCCTTTTTCACAAGTCTAACCTAACGTAACCAAAGCGAGACAAAAGAGCAAGATGGCGAACATTCAGCGACCGCGGTGCATTTAATAAGAGACATTTTTAAAGCCAGGGTTCAATACGTATTTAACTTTTTTGTAATAACACCGATTAAGTCAAAAAATAAATATCAGTTACTTTGTTAATAGAATTATACGACTTTCCTCAAAAATATACATCTTAGATCGTGAGTAGACTTACTATTGCTTCAACAAAATGGAACAACCTCTAAAACCTATTACGAGTTCTGTCATTGACAATGACTGTGTAAGTCTGCAATAATTTAGGCGATACACACTGCATTTTTAAACTTATTACAATTCCCATAAGGTGTATTTTATTACAATTATATATCAAAGTTACACTCTTTATGCTTCCTTGACCATTGAATTGTAACCGTTTGAGTAATACGTCTATAATGAATAAATGCGTCCATAACACAATAAGTAAAATTGTTACTGTAGAGCAATAAACCTATTAGTGTTCTTACTCGTTTACAGTTATTATTTCTTTAATTAACATACCCATTACTGAATAAGATGAAACTGAAGTCGACAAACCGTTACCTACTCGCTTTCCGGTGCAATTATATTTTGGGACAACTGTCTAATTTATTCTAATAACAGACACACTCAAACCATATAACAACAGTTTGAAAAAAAGAACCGCGTGTTATATTTTAGGTGCAAATTAAAGGACATTGAGAATGAAATCTGAACTATATAAACTAATTTGAGATTAAATAGAACATTCCAGATTTAGCAAAGTTTTTTTTTTTGCTTGTAACCAAACTTCTAAGTTAAAGTATTAATACTAGAAGTTTCTTGTGATTATTACATTGTTCTAACATGAAGGTGGCCGCTTTCTTAGACCTTTCCAGAAGGTTTTTGTGGCATCGTAGAATTTATGTTCGGTGGTGATATTTCTCATTCACTTCACTTCTGCATGATAACCAAAGTATATTAAGTAAAATGCGACGTATCCAGCGCTCTCATCGACCAAACGAAACGCAACAGTACAAGCACTGTTACTTCTCGCCGGTTTTCTCTGTTGGTCGGGTGGTATTACCCCGGGCGAGCCGACCCATTCATACTGAAACCAATAATAGCTTGAGCGTGGCTCTACCGCCTACTTGACAGCCAACATCACAAATGAATAGTTTCCTTATAAAAATATGAAGTAATCTTTTTTTTTATGTCATAGATGGCAAACGAACAGTTGAGTCACCTGATGTTAAGTGATCACCATCGTCCATGGACACTAACAACATCAGAGGAGTCGCAAATGCGTTGCCATCCTTTGGGGGGAAGGGTTAGGGGAGGGAGTGGAGAGGGAAGGGGAGGTGGGCCTCCGGCGCTCTCACTGACCGAAAAAAGCAACAATGCAAGCACTGTTACTTCACGTCGGTTTTCTATGAGAGGGTGGTACTACCCAGGGGCGAGGCGACCCATTCATGCTGAAACCAGTAATAGTTACAGCGTAGTTCTACCACCATAAAAAAATCATTAGATTACTGCATAAAAATCTATACAAATATTATAAAACTGATGAGTCTGTTTGTTTGTTGTCTCAGGAACTACTGCTCCGATTTGAAAAATTCTTTCAGTGTTAGATAACTTATTTATCGAGGTAGTCTATAGGTATATATCATCATTCGGTTTTTATAGCTGTAGCCCAAAGTAACTATTAATAATATCGAGTCACTGGATTATTGTGTTCATTCTTTAGATATACTCTATCTCTAAGAAAATAAAATGATAGAGGTCATTCAAAAACTACTGGATTGATTTCTATCAATATTTTTAAAGTGAAAATTTACTATATTCAGTGTTACATAGCTCATTTATAGAGGAAGGCTAAGACCAATAGGACCATTAGGAACAGAGCACCAATGAAGCATGTTTCAAAAATTTTTTTTCCTTTGTGAGCTTCCGCTGAGTGTTAGCCTTGGCCCAAAGTAACTATTCCACACAGATGAAGTTGCGGGCAGATGATAGTTTTCAATAACATTATACATTTTAAATAAACATATATTCTTCTTAATTTAGTAATAAAAAATATAACAATAACATGTGTTACTAATTGTTAATATGGATTTTGACAAGAAATGTGAAGAATTGCATACACCCAATTTAAAACATGATTTCGTCACCTAAATAGATAGCGAGTTAAATATCTCTTTGTATATTAATACAAGTGCTTATTTATACTGTCGAAAAACATCTGAACAAATAGTCTTTTGACTCAAGTCAAAAATCCAACGACTTTGTTAGAAAAATTATCTAGATGTGATGCCCAAATGTATGTTATATTTCTAGATCTATAGTAAAAAGATTATACACTACTTTATTTTCACCTAAAAGTGTTATTCAGGTCATAATAACCACAAAATGCATGTTAGTGCTTCGCCTTCTATCAATAGGACATTAATAAAAAGAATTTAAAACGTTATTAACAAAGCAAATAAAGTTCAATGCCCTGTGGGACTTACAAAGCCATTGAATAACCATGAGTTTGTAACAATGTTAATAACTTTCAATATTCAAAATATTATCTGCTCGCTGTTTCGCCTGCGTGAAATAATGACTTTGGGCTAACTAACACACAGCGGAAGCTCTCGAAAAGGAAAAAAAATTGAAACATTTTTCATTGGTGCTCAGCACTTAATCTTAGTGGCTATACTTTTTTTTTTTTTGTGGGTGCAAACGAACAGACGGGTCACCTGATAGTAAGTGATCACCGCCGTTCATAGACACTAGCAACACCAGGGGAGTTGCAAGTTATTAACAAAGCAAATAAAGCCCAATGACCTGTGGGACTTACAAAGACCCAAAATGTATATTATGCTTCTATAGTAAAAAGATTATATACTACTTTATTTTCACCTAAAAGTGTTATTCGGGTCATAATAACCACAAAGTACCTCTGCATGTTAGTGCTTGGTCTTCTATCTATTAATAAATAGAATTGAAAACACTATTAACAAAACAAATAAAGATCAATGCCCTGTGGGACTTACAAAGCCATTGAATAACCATGTGCTTGTAACCATGTTAATAACTTTAAATATTCAAAATATTATCTACTACCTTCTGCTCGCTGTTTCGCCTGCGTGAAATAATGACTTTGGGCTAACGCACAGCGGAAGCTCTCAAAAGGGGAAAGGGGAGTTGCAAGTGCCTTGCCAGCCTGTGTTTGGGGGGAGGGAGGAGTGGGCGAACTGTCACTTCAAATCGGTTTTCTGTCAGAGGGTGGTACTACCCCGGACGAGCCGACCCATTCATGCTGAAACCAGTAGTAGCTTCAGCGTGGCTATCTAACATTGAAAGAATTTTTCAAATTTGACCAGAGTAGTTCCATAGATTAGGGCAGTCAATCAAAGAAGCACACCTTTCAGTGTTATAATATTAGTATAGATTTAGATATGTCAAGTTCATAGAAGTACAAAATATATTTGGGAGTGTATCATAAAACATGAAAAACAAAAGGATAATTAATAATAAGTACATAAAATTAGTATACATTTTTTATTGAATATTTCATTCTCATGTTTCAAAAGTGTTACATGTTAAAGATAACAATACTATAATCAAATAATGATTAATGGTTTTATTAACATACTGTACCAATTTAAAAACTATTTTAGTTCTGTTACTTCCTAATTAAATTCATTGGGTAAACACATGAATATATTAGTTACCTTCTCATATCTGGTTGATAAGAAAGAGTGGTAGAATCTGTGCAAGATTCAATTATGCTAGCTATGCTACCATTACACTTCTTCTTACCCTTATCCCACATAAGTAGGGTCGGTACAACATGGTTGTCATGTTGTGGTATATGATTTGGCTTTATTTTTACGATCGGCCGCCTGCCTGACATCAACCCTCCTTGGGATAGATATGCTACCATTACACATATTTCTTTAACCTTCCAGTTACTAAAGTGTGGTTGACAGTATGAAATGGTACCAGGGGTATATTAACTTAGTTTTCAGGACTAGCAGCTTATTATAAGTAGCTTCAGGACTGCGGTTTTATTAAAGTTGGTTGCACATACACCTAAAGTAAATTCAGTAAAGAGTATAGTTAAGTTTTGTTTTAATGTAAAAAAAGAATTAGGGGATGAATGCAAGTGTAATGAACAAAAGTATAATCGGTCAAATTAATACTCTGTAAGCACTGTGACTCTTTATCCGAGCAGAGCTTCACCTTACAATAACTTCGACATAGAAATGAGTGTCCGATTTTTTTTTTCTCGAACTGACTACTCTATTAGCCTTTTGGAGGCCTCTACAGCTTCACCGGACTACCGAGTGTCCGATTAACAACATCTTGCCTTTTATAGTCCAAACTCACTAATAAGGTGGCGCAAGTGTTAATGTTCCAGTTGCGTATCGAATGTGTTGTAGTTGTACCGAAAGTTGTTTAAATCCTTTGAATTTCATTTTACTATACAAAAATATTATAAAGGCCATATTAAATCATTAATATTAATTACAAAGTAGAGGTACCGGAAGTAGATGTTTAATTCCTTTTAATTTCATTTTACTATACAAAAATATTATAAAGGCCATATTAAATCCTTAATTTTAATCACAAAAATAGAAATCATTACACAAGTGACTAGGTTTTCTTAATTTCATTTTATATCAGTTTCAGTACTGCATTATTGTGATAATAGAATGTTTTAGCTTTCTGTTTTTCTATATCATTTTCAATTAAATTCAGTCGATAATGGGCTTCATTAAAAGATATTATTATAACAAAAATATGTGTTTAAACCCACTATGTAGAGTAAGAATAATCATATTTTATTAATTGAAGTCATCATCACCTAATCATACTATAAATCAAACAGTAATGATAAGGAAATTAGAATAAAGTAGTGACTACATTTGTTTGTATAATTAAATTATTTTATATTATTCTAAGAACAAAGGAGTTTATGTCTCAAAGTGGTCGTTGTGTGGAGCTAACATTGTTACATTTTATTATCTTCATTTATGTATTATTCCAATGTCGAGACTTACCGACGTGTTCCAAATAGCGCCAGATTTAGACTGCAAGTCGGGCGTTAACCGAACGTAATTAGAAGTAACTATTGTGCTACCTAAAAAGTCCCAATACGGCACCGACATCCCGCTCCCTGTAATAAGTAATTAAATTGTTCTAGGTGCTAGGCATACATACAAAAAGTATAAATGAACCAAGATCAAAGTCAGGCCGGGGTCACTCACCCTGGTAAGGTTTTGTTAGAGAATGTTCTCTTCGGACATAATCCCTTGTATTCCATTCCGCGAGTATAGGATTAAACAAAGCAGTAATATAGAAGAATTGGAAGGCGCTCAGTTTTTCATATATCATTTTTACTTATTTTTTTAACGTGAATGAAACAAATGCCCCCTGTAAAAGCACAGATGCTAACTAATGCGGCAGGGATGCCAGTAAAAATGAACTTATTTTATACAGTTTATACCACTGGGACCGCGAAATTATACATCATTTTACCTTATTATAGAAAAATATAGTTGCCATCAATAATTAAGAAATTTCAATCTCTCAAATGTTTTTAATATTAGCAAAATCTGGAGCTCATAAGATGTTTAATTCCCATATGCTTTTTCTGCTGGGTAGTTTTTCATATTACTTTTATGAAATATTGCTTCTTAATGTTATAGTTATCATTATATATTTTAGTTTATTACTTTTTAACCCAGTGAATATATAATCTTTAACTCTAATTTACATTCTTATTTTATAAAATCGAGAACACCTTACTAAGTATTATCTTTCTTGGGTGAAACTGGGTAAAGCTATCCCAGGAATTTTTGTGCAAACACAAAAAGTATATTACCAATTTATAACTTATTTTGTGAACAATAATCGAAATATATTAGACAAATTATGCCGTAACATAATAGAAATATATAAATATGTATAAACCACCACGTAACAAATGAGCACGGCATTAATCGTAAAAATCGTACCCTAAAAATCGAGCTTTAGAAATATAATTTCGTGGCATTTATTAATGTTATAAGAGCATGCAACCTTTTTTAGTTACACAAAATAGCTAAATAAAATTTATGTGCAGAAGTTCTAGTTGAAGAACAGAAGAAAAAAGAGTTTTCAATAACACTTGGTTCTTTTATACGTCCACCAATACATTTTGCGGCTGTACAAAACTTTATTACATTGCGGGCATGTTTCACACGTTCGAAGTGTTTATATTCTGAGTACTGTAAGATTCTTGTTATAATCTTCTAGTTATATCATAATGTGATCTCCGAGAGGAATAGTGCTTAATATACCGTCATATCCGAAATTTAATGGTTTCCCTATTATCCTTGAAATTAAGAACATTTAAAAACACTGGTATTTTTTCGGGAACATCTCAATTTTCTTAACATCAAATTTCTCAATTTTAAAGGAACACTGGCAAATGCTTCTGCGGAGCCAAAACAAGAAGAAGAAGAAGAAGACGTGAGTGTACAACCACAGATACAGAGTATGTTAAGTACATAAATTATACAACGATACCTTTACAAATAGGTTATTTTCGTTCGTCGAATAAATGGTACTTGTCTCAAGACGAAGCGGTATCTTTTCGTGTATATTTTAAATCAAAGAAAAAAGATTGATATGCTTAAATGCTATTATTATAACGTATATCTCATAAATCAAAGAAAAAAGATTGATATGCTTAAATGATAGCTATTATTATAACATATATCTCAACTCGTCTGCCATCTCTTATCGAAAATACATATTAAAATCATAGAGCATTTATACTAAGTATTATAGGAACATATAATTGAGCAAGGCTACATTCGCACGGATTTTTTTACAATGCTGCTGAAAAGTCATTTTGCAGTAAATTGTAACAGGATATTTCTCATTCGCCATAAGACATCAATAAAATATTATAAAGAGCCATTGAGTAAATCAAGTGTCGTTTGATGCAAGAACTATATACATATTGTACTGTTTGATTTATTGATAAATAACTTACAATAGATAAAGTTGTGTATAAAATATTTAAATAATTCATGTACTACAGACTTAAGTCAAAATTTAACTTATTATTCAGTGAAATAGATTTTATAAAGATTAATAAAATTTATATAATGTACTCTGTGATCAAGCATTCATTTATTAGCGTGAAGAGCCATCTAGTAGTACATATCAAATTCGGTTGCAATTTTTGTTTACAATACTTTTAACAGATGTCACTTTGTTATGGAATATTAAAACTTACTAACTTAAAACTAACTCTCGTTAGTTGAGTATTTTTTTAAATTGCCCATTTTATATGTTGTTGCCGTAAACCTGGTTACTGTCAAGTTCATGAACATTGCAATATTCTGTAATATGTTTGGTTTTAAGTAAGACAATATTAGAAGATTTATGGTTTAAGGTAGCGGTTCATAAGCGGAAGGAAAAGTCAATATCATTATAAATTCTTTAACGAAACCTTTCATAAAAAGAAAAAAAAACGAACACTGTGTGCGATTTGCAATAAGATTGAATAATAAAATTGCTGATAGTGAAATTATTTAACATGTAATATTATAATTCTACGAGACAATTATTGGAAAATATTCTTGGAACATGTAACCCTAGTCTCTTTGCCTCGGAAATTCCTTTAGGAGTCGCCATGTTGCACTAAAACGTTATTTCTGACGAGTATAGGCAATTATACTTATTATTTATTGTCTGTGTATAATAATTAATTTTGCATTGCTTTTCATGGTCGCATATACGTATTATTTTATATACGTAATTGTATGCTAACTGGCCATCTGAATAATGTGTGCCAGTGCCTGTTTTAACTAAACCTTTCCGACTGACACACAATAGCGCGTGTTTGCTATACAGAAAAAGAAAACTATTAAGAAGTTGTAATTGTATAAAGAAGTTTTTGGCGGGATCTTGGTCTGTCATGTAGTGGATTTTATTTTTTATTCATAATCTTGTGTTACTTGACTCTATATTGTGTAACGTTGGTGGTGTTTTATGTAATATAGTTTGTTTATTGTGCATAAGTGGCGTGAATGGAAAATAATGCCACGGACCAAGATTTCTGAGATGCCACAAAAACTCCATGGAAAGTTCTAACAGGATGGCCACCATCTTGTTAGTTCATTGAAATTATATAAAAGAAACTTGTAATATCGATACTCACTTGACATTGCCAGTAATAGTCTACTAGAAGACTGGTTGCCAAAAATGGAATGGAAGAAGAACTTGTAATGCTATTAACTACTCGACAATGGCAGTAATAATCTAAAAGATTGATTGCCAAAAATAAAGTTAAAAAAAATTGTATAAAGAAGTGTAACACAGTTGGTGTATATCTGAATGTTTTGCCCTAAGTATTAATAGTCTGCTAGGGGACTGATTGCCAAAAATGTAATGGAAGAGGGACTTGTAATACTATTAACTACTCGACAATGGCAGTAATAATCTAAAAGATTGGTTGCCAAAAATAAAGTTGGTGTATATCTGAATGTTGGTATTGGTACATTTTAATAACAGGAAGATATTGCTGTTGAAATAGAGCGCGAGAGAGACAACTGCTGCTAGGTCTGATTATACACAAGTATAATACAATAAAAGAATGAAAATTTCATACTACTTATTTCTATCACAAAACTGGGCCAATTTTCATTTATTTTTTGATGAATAATATAATAAAGATTTTGATTATGTCTTGCTTTTGTTCAATATATTCCTTAATTGTATTTCCTAGATCCTTAAAAATGGCAACGTTAGTCGGTTAATTTAATTTGCTATAAATATCGCCAATGTTTCTTCTTACATTATTTTCTTCGTTGTGGTACATCAAACTGAGGAAAAATTACAATTCGAGTTTTTAAGTATAGCTTATCTTTAATAGCTGCAAGCAGCGAACATGTATATGTTTCATAAGATATTTTAATACCTTGTGTTATAACAAATTTGTAAATATTGCACGTCATTTTTTTTTTTTCTCGAACAGACTACGGTATTAGCCTGACAGGCCTTTACAGCTTCACCGGACAATACTTTATATTAAATTGAAATACACTATATATTTGAAATCACTGTTCGGACAATGTAGTTTCCATTATTTCTAACAATCTAGGTAACTGAATTACCTTTATTGAAGTGAACATTATTTTTAAGATGATATATCTTATAAAAGCCTAGAATAATATATTTTGTGTAGTAAGTATAAATATCTCCTAAAAATCATATTGATGGTTACTTGCCAATCTCATTGACCCTTCAAAAACGTCATGGTAAAATAAGGGTGCGCCAGACTTTCTCCACAGGTGATGGATGCCACAGACTTTCACTCCATTTTGCTACATAAAACTCGTAAGGTCAAAACCACACTTGTCCGCGGTCAATGACATTCGCCAACTTTTACCGATCCACGTTTGTTTGGTGTTACTCTAGTATAAATGAATGGATTTAGTGACCACAAAGTGTGTTTAATTATGTAGTATGTGAATAAATATAGCAGTTTGTTAAGGAAAGTATATTTGTTGTTAAATTAAAAAGTAGAAATGGAGGGTTAACTGTCAGTGCTCGCTTTAAGGGCACAATTTGTCAGGGATACAACCATAATGTAGGGATGCGTGTTTGGTTTTTAGCCTTAAAAGGTTATATCACTACTTATTATAAAATAACGTCCTCAGCCACGTCTGTCTGTCTGTTCACGATAAACTAAAAACTACTGATCGGATTTTCATGCGGTTTTCACTAGTAGATGGTTCATGAGGAAGGTTTAGGTATAATTTGGCAAGATTTTTTAATATCATGGCGGAACAACGTCCGCCGAGCCCGCAAATAGTTAATAATTTATTTGAAAACATTTTGAGTTTAATTAAGTTGTTAACAACTACTTTGAACACGTGGCAATTTAACAAAAAAAAGTTTAGTGTAAATGAGCGTATGGGACGCGCTCGGCACTGGACCTTGCTTCTTTACTTTATAATATTTTTGTCGAACTCTAAAATAAGAGAAGCTTCCAATGAAAGTCCCGTCAAAATCGGTTTTACCTTTACGGATTTAGACGGATCAATACGGAGCGACAGACAAAAATATTAAATTTTTTATTATATACTAGCGGGTCCGGCAGACATTGTCCCGCCCTGATTATAATAAAATCCTAGACAAATTATATACCAAAACGTTCCTCGTGAATCACTTTATCAATTGGTAAAAACCGCATAAAGATCCGTTTAGTAGCTATTGAGTTTATTACGAACAGACAGACAGACAGACGCGGTAGGAGACTTTGTTTTATACTATGTAATAATACCGTGCTTCTCTTCCTATCTATTTAGTAAAAACGGCTATTGTGACATTACAAACAAACCCTTTTATATTTTATTTAACCAGCAGGGGCTACTATCTTTACCCACCAGGCCGCAGTTGGGGCCCCTTAGGAGGGGACAAAACCTGTCGGAGGAGCAGACGTAGTATCGATTAGACAGATCCTGTTCCCCCGGCCAAAAGGTGTAAGAAGTACCTTAGGATTTTAGTCCATGCGACTCGAGCATATCCATCCTCTGCTGCCCGGCGAGATGGATATCCGTTAGGGATTTCCCTATGGGGAAAAAAGGGGCAGTAATTTGTATTTTGTCTTGGTGGGCATAACCGCTAGAGCGATTATTATAAACGTGTTTGTTGAAAACTGCTGTGTTTACTAATGTTATTTTTAATATAAGCAAATAATAATAATGAACGCAAAAAAAAAGAAAATCCGTTAAGAGACTTTATCAGAAGCGGAGTTAACGTGTGAATTAAAGACTCGAAGATTAAACGAGTTTTTATAACTTATGAAAAATATATATAGTTGCAATCATTGTTAGTTCTAATGGGTAGCAGTTTTTTAATACTTTATTGGTTCTAGCGTTTGGCCATAATCTCAGTCGATGTTAAATGACGATGTGTGTATACATCTAACATCTATCATATATTTTTTTTTTTATGTCATAGGTGGTTTTTATAACTTATGAAAAATATATATAGTTGCAATCATTGTTAGTTCTAATGGGTAGCCGTTTTTTAATAATTTATTGGTTCTAGCCTTTGGCCACAATCTCAGTTGATGTTAAATGACGATGAGTGTATACATGTAACATCTATCATATCCTGATGATAAAGCGAATTCACACAAAATGCAACATATATTATATCCAGTAAAGAGGCATAGGGTCCCGGTGAGGGTGGCACTACTCCGGGCGAGCCGACCCATTCATGCTGAAATCAATAATAGTTTCAGCGTGGCTCTACCACCATCATATCCTGATGATAAAGCGACTTCACACAAAATGCAACATATATTGCATGCATTATATGCAGTAAAGAGGCAGTGTATATTCCCTTCCTACAATATCAGGTCTTTCAATCGAAGCGTGAAGAGGCACTTTTGCAGGTTGGGATGATGGCGACATGTTTATATTTAACACCGAAAAAGTCTCAAAGCATATTAACGATTTGCCGGACGGTAAGTTTAAGCACGATGTAAAGCGCGTTTTGGTGTCAAAAGGCTATTATAGAGTTGATCAATATGTGAACGATGGTGGTCTGGAATTGACTCCTCTCTGTGCATCCGCTAAAAACGATTGTGACGTGCAATATATATATATATATATATGTTAAAGAGATAAACCAGATCGTATCTTGCCGGTTCTACTCAATGACTGTGTTGTTTTCCGAACCGATGGTAGTTTTGACGTTCTTAAGCGCCTGGTTAGGGCCTAAATTGTATAAAATATTTTTGATTTTGTTTTTGAACAAAAGCAAAGGCGGCCCTTTGCTTTTGGATTATACCATTAAGACTCAGGTATCAGCCATATTTACCGAGCTAGTATAAAAAATATAACGCATGTTTATGAGATAATAAAAAAAAACCGCCTTCGATGTAAAAAACTAATAAGGCTAAAAAGCGAAAAATAACTGAATTATTAAATTAACCAAATTAAATAAAAAATATTGACATTTGCGCTACCTAATAATATATTTGAAGTCGATGCCAACCTAAATTCATATCATCTACATACAAAGTTTTGGTCCACTCTCGTGTCCCATGATGGATATCTGTATAGTATACATATTTTATTACCTGCAACAAATTTGAAATGTAGGTTGGCATCTACTTCTATTCTTATAAAATATATATATATATATATATCTTCTAATTTTTATTTCTCGATTTTTATTGTCCATATATATATATCTGGTTTCTAATGGGTATAATAGTTCCAATTTCACGAAAATACATAGATACGAAGTGGGTGAAAATCGAATAAACAACATTTCACCCACTTAAGGGCTGAATATTTTCTTCAAATGTATATGGGACTACCTCTGAATATAACCAAAACAATTAAAAAAATAATCATTAAAATCGGTTCATAATTGACAGAGATATCGATTAACATACATAAAAAAAAAACATCCAACCGAAAGTAGTAAATTCCTCCTTTTTCGAAGTCGGTTAATAATAGCCACTAATCGATACATTAAAGACTACAGATTTTGGCAACAAAATCAATGGAAATTCAGATTTAATCATGTTTACTGTTTATTGCATTAATCGAATAGTTTTTCCTTTAAATCAAAAAGGTTGAAAACAATGAGTCACCGGCATAGATCCTATAGTTCGCGGTACAGTCGTTTTGTCTGGCTCGGAAGTGAAAGTGGGTATAGAAAGCGGAGAAAACCTCGCCAGCCGCACGATCTTTCCTCACCGACGGTTCTAGATTGCACCGTCTATGCAGTTTTGTATTTACCTCTCTTGTGTTTATGTTTTATGGGTATTGTATGTCCGGAGGCATGCCGAATGCGGTTGTTTGGTGAATATAGCTGTGTTTTCCAATAAAACAGAAAGTATCAAGGTTTATTTATAGAATTTTTATATGCACATAACATCTATGTAAATAAAAATCATTGTCGAATGTACGTACGTTTGCGGGGTGATAGGGTTTTACAGCCTGACCGGGTCGCAACAACCATGTATATGGCGAAAAAGCCCAACATAGTGATTCGCTTCTGCGTGTCGCGTTTCGGGATCAGCCTGTGCATATCCAGCTTTTCGCAGGCCGGCATGACAGTGGCGACCGGCGTTGGATAGTGTATCACTCGGTAGTCGCCGTTGTTTTTGGATTGTACTGTGCTTACCATCAGGCACAGTGCAGTCATTTTGCCATCCTACAATTTAAAAAAAAGGCGCGATAATTCTTTTTTGTCGTGTTTGTAGAGAAGCAGTAGGGAGCTCCTTTAAAATATATTCAGAAATAAGTTGTTCTGTTTTTATTTTATTTCATTGCATGGCCGTAATGTAAAAGAAATAGTTGATCTCCATTGATATACAATGTCAATGTTGGTCTCTGTTTAGTATGACAATACAACCGTGAGAAACCACGGGTAGCTAATATATATGTCTGTTAAAAAAATTATGCTGTCGCTTTTTGGACAGGCATATTTGTAATATTTTTATCTTTTTTTTCGATGTTTACTTTTTGTTGTTGTTAACTGTTTACATGTTATAAGTTCTGTTATATTTATTGTCAATACACCGACTACACGTCCGTACATTACTTAGGGTCTCTATTGTAAATCAGCGCTGCAGTACCATCCAGTTGTGCTGCAGCACTTTGCTGAATGGAGGTGCCTTTGTTGGATATTCAAATAAGCTATGTATATGTTCATCTTGTTGTTTTGATGTTATCCAGCAATAACCACATTTTCTTTCTTCTTTCTTCTATACTTTATTTTCCAATGCCTACTATTTAATAAGGATCACATGATCCCATATTATTATAATATCTGTTGTTTAAAAAAATAGATAAAATATATTTATTAATTGAACTTAGCGGATTATTAAAGTATACCTGATAAGGAAGAGAGGACATAAAATTAATAGGAAAATTAACCCAGTTTAAAACACTATTAGCTTATATGTTTTTTAATAACCTAGAAGTTTAAATCCTTTTATGAATGTCAAAAATATTGTATGTAGTTTTGGTCTAGGGACGGCTTTTTTGGCCCATATTGAAATTTAAAACACTACCACTGGTTCGAGAAAATTCTCACCCATAGATAGGAGTTAATAAGAAACTTACGATCACCATTATACCAGCCTGTAAGAGGCCTACTGTGCAATGTATGGTTATAATCACCCCGTCAGCCCACGATGTATTGGTGATTTCAAACCCCGACAGATCCACAATAGTATATTTTCCTTGACACAAGAACATTTCTCAGGTTCACCGTCAAGGTTCCTCGCGATGTTATCCTTCACCGTCAGCTGATACTGTTACCGATTTAACTTAATAAATTTCTAAAAAATTATTGGTATGAAAAACTCGATCATGTTTAACTTTTTTATTTTTTGTAAAATACAATTGTTATATGCAGTTGTTTCTTATGATATTTAGCGGATGTATACAGTCCATATCCAATTTTCACTATCGTTCACATAATGAACTAACTGCCTATATAATTTTTGACGTTAAAACCTGCTTGATATAGTGCTTGATTTTTTTTTTATACTATCGGCGGCAAACGAACATGCGGGTCACCTGACGGTAAGTGATCACCGCCGTCCATAGACACCTGCGACACGAGACGAATCACAAATGCGTTGCTGGCCTTTAAGAAAGGAATAGGCTCGCTTCTTGAAAAAAGGCAGATTGTAATGGTCTGGAAATGTACGTCAAATCGGCAATTAATTTTGGAATTTCATTGTACCTAATGTAATTAGCTAAAAACTGTTATTGGTCTTCTTACTGAGTCTAAAATAGGGGTGGCTAAGTAGCCTTTTTTCTGCTATAAAAGTTATCTAGTCTAAGTTCTTCAAAACATATATTAAATTATCGAGGATCTATTGGGACAAAAGAGATAAAATCCCTAACGTAACAAAATTAATACACGCTTAATACTAGCGTCAATTTCACGGTAGATAATTTCATCACTTTCACATAATTCTAGGTCAAATGAGGAAAAAATCTAGGTATTTAGGACTTCGTCTAGTGTTATTATTGTCTACAAATAGACAAAAATCAAAAAGAAATCATCATTACAGACCGATCACGCGAGCATTGCTCGTTGTGACCTACATTTTTGACGTACGATTTTGATTTTAAACACGAAAGCGATAGAGTTTAAAATACGTTGTGTTTGTTTAAAAAAAAAGTGAATGTTAATGTCAAGACCACGATAAAAATATTTAGGGAGAGTGTTAAGAGTAGATCACGGTTAAAATAGGTACTTTCGCTGCTTTCTCTGACCTAAATACACGGTATTATGGTAGGTCGAGCAGTTGGCCTTCAGGGCGGCACTTTTGGTTTTATCTGTCACTTTCATTAATCTATGTCGTTGTAGAAAGTTATGATGCGTTTTTAGGACGTTGAAAGTGAAGGGATTCGACCGACGAATTAGGTCAGCAATGGAATTAAAGAAAACAACCTTGCTCTGGTACACAATTAGTGCCTTTTGTTCGGATAGAAATGATTGGTTCGATATTCACGGTGTACATCGGGATTTTTGGTTTATAAGCAGATGAAAAACATTATTTTGTACCCCAAGGAGTTTATATTCTTTTGTAGGATTGAAACTAAAGTATTAATAACGACGTTGCCACTAATTTGATGAAAATAATAATGTGTTAATTCAATGTATTGCTAATAATCACCAATGATATATAAGATAATCATTACAAAATACTAAATATGAACTTTTAAATAGGTGTTCAAAACCAGAGTAGATGTGCACAAAATTAAAATAATTATTAGTTCTAAAAGGCGCGTAATTAATTAACTTCTAACAAATATTATACATTTTTATTAGTTATACGAAAAAAATTATTCCTATAATAATTATAATGTAATAATTAAATTAAAAGATGTAACCAGCGGTCAACGACCGGGTTGTTGGTACAAAATTACCATTATTTTTAACCGACCATACGGTTCAACGTCTAATCTTTTGCTATATTATTGCTGTTTGTTTAATTTGGTTTATTTATCTATACTACTATTATAAAGAGGTAAAGTTTGTGATGTTGTAGGGGGTAATATCTGGATATACTAAACCGATTTTGAAAATTCTTTTACTAATAGAAAGCCACGTTATATGTGAGTGTTATAGGCTATATATTAACATACATACATTATATTAACAGGAAAAATTAAAAGACTTTTTTATGGTAGTCGGATTTGCAAAGTAAATCGGAGTAAAACCTGTCGAACGAAAACGTTTCTTACGAACGCTGCCTTAACGATGAGAGATATATGATTGAGTTCTAGAGAAAAGTTGTAGAGCTTGATAATGCCTACAAAAAAGTTACCGACAGCATACATCTAACTTTTATATTTAAGTCACAAAAAGTAGTTTTTTATTTAAAAAAAAAATTAAATGTTAAGTGATGTTTATTGGTCAAATTTTCTGAATTCTTATCAATATGTATTTATATAGTAACTGAGCCACAGCAATGCATGGGCGGGTCAGCTAGCATGGAATTATTTTTAAACTTGCCTGCTTATTGAGGTTTTTCCAGGTGTATAATGACGTAATTACCCTTAAAAGGACCCAGAATCCACATTTATTGGGACAGGAGCTTCTTATCGCTGTCCTAACTAATATTTTAAGAGTGGTAGAGCCACGCTGAAGCTATTATTGGTTTCAGCATGAATGGGTCGGCTCGTCTGAGGTAGTACCACCCTCTCATAGAAAACCGACGTGAAGTAACAGTGCTTGCATTTTTGCGTTTCGTGCGGTCAGTGAGAGTGCCGGAGCCCCACCTCCCCTTCCATCCCCTCTCTTCTTTCCCTCCCCTTCCACCCAAAGGATGGCAACGCACTTGCAACTCCCAAGGTGTTGTTAGTGTCTATGGACAGTGGTGATCACGTAACATCAGGTGACCCACAAGTTCGTTTGCCAGTTATGACACAAAAAAAAGAAAAAAAAATTATAAATGCGAATCTGAGTTTGTTTGTTCGTTACGCTTTCATGCCCTAACTACTTGATTATCATAAAAGTTAGGATATGCGTTTTCAGGGGTACAGAAAAGGAAATAGAGTAAATCTAGAAAAGAGTACTGATTCTCAAGGATAGGTCAAATGAGGTCAGTTGCGTATAAATAAAATTAAACTGTCATACCACGGACCATGAATTCTGAGATGCCCTAAAAACTCCATGGAAAGTTCTAACAAGATGGCCACCATCTTGTTAGTTCATTGAAATTATATCAAGAAACTTGTAATATCGATACTCACTTGACAATGTCAGTAATAGTCTATTGGAAGACTGGTTGCCAAAAATGGAATAGAAGAAGAACTTGTAATACTATTAACTACTCGACAATGGCAGTAATAATCTAAAAGATTGGTTGCCAAAAATAAAGTTAAAAAAAAACTGTCATTTGTGCGGACTAATCTTCCAAGCAATCGGATTGATTTTAATGATTCTTTTACTGGCAGATAAACGAATTTTCATAGTATTATTTGGACTATATATAATTACGTTTTCCATAGGGGCGAAGTGGTAGAGGGGGTACAGCTACGCTGAAGCTATTACTGGTTTCAGTATGAATGGGTCGGTTCGCCCGGTGTACTACCACCCTCTCGCAGAAAACCAACGTGAAGTAACAGTGTTTGCATTGTTGCGTTTCGTTCGGTCAGATAACCCACCTCCCCTCATCGTCTCCCCTTCCCCACTCCCCCTCCCCCAAACACAGGATGACAACGCACTTGCGACTCTTCTGGTGTTGCAAGTGTCTATGGACGGTGGTGATCACTTAACACCAGGTGAACCACGTGTTCGTTTGCCTCCCTTGATATAAAAAAAAGTTGTAATGACAAAATTAGAATTAGATAAATGAAAGACATGAAGCTCATAGTTCTCATGAGATAACAAAGCCAATTTCATGAGAATAAAGTCGCTGGAACTAACTAGTAAATAATAAAACTCGAATTAATTGGATAAATATATTAATAGATTATTTATCGGTTTGGTTTTTTTGTATGTTTTGCAGGTAATAAGCATTTGACCATGCTTTCCTCTGATGTTAAATGTGGTCTAAAATAGTAAACATGTTCAGCCTAGAGGGCGCTGGCTCTCAAGTGCAGAATCGTGTTGTTATTGTTTTGTTCAAGATAATTAAAGAAAAAACAAAACACTGCAAGGGGGTGTAAGGGGTGTCAAATAACATCTAAGACTTGAGACATCCAAGCAAATCTCACCTGCACGTGGTGCACCCTGCTGAATAACGAACGAGGCGATGGCGAAAGCGGGGTGGTAGGGTTTTACAGCCTGACTGGTTCGCAACCACCATGTATATGGCGAAAAAGCCCGTCATAGTGATACGTTTCTGCGGGTCGCGTTTCGGGATCGGCCTGTGCATATCCAGCTTTTCGCAGGCCGGCATGACCGGCGATGGATAGTGTGTCACTCGGTGGTCGCCATTGTTTTTGGATTGTACTGTGCTTACCATCAGGTACAGCGCAGTCATTTGCCTTGCTACTATAAAAAGAAAATGTTTGGATAGTTACGGAATATACTTATATGTTGAAAAAAGAAAAAAATATGGGCATAAAGGACGTCAGTGACAGGTTTCCAGTTACCCCTATAATATCATTAAGTAAAAAGCAATAAAGTACTATTTAATAAATATCTAATGTGCTTTCTTTTAATCCTTTTATCAATTTATAAATAGTACATTGAATGTGAAATAATAAAAAAAATATTTTTTTTTTTCTATTATATACAAATGACAGATATGATATGGTACATTGTAAAATTCTTTAATAAAGAGGGAACGAATCCGCTATGAATAATTACCAGTTAATACTCATTCTTTACTTTGCTACGTTTTCGATACTTTATAATTTAAGTATATAGCAATTAACCGCAAATGGTTTACGTACACATTTTTTGTTTTGTTTCACGAAACTCTTTGACAGGATCATTTTATAACTCAACATAAAAATTAATTTCCAATTATACTCACTTGAAAGGATAGCCCGGTTGTAAATCAGCATTAAGCATCATTCGCTTTGTTTTATTAGGATCAGAGAGGCATTTGAGATCAATTAATGTGACTCGGGGCCCCCCTGAATTCATAATCAATAAAAAATATGAAGATGCTGAGGGATGATGACAATCGTCGTCATATCGTTGTATAGACCGTTCATGAACTATTTGAATTGAATAATCTATCACCTAGATACAGTACCAAGCTTTTGATTTGGCACGGCAGGGAGAAGACAGAGATAGTCGGCTACGTTCGGTTTCTGTTCGGTTGTCTTTGTCTATCGCAGTCTTTGCGCTGTGTGATAGGCATATAGGCGCTATATAGGGAGAACACTTTACAAAACCGAAGCAAGCCGATTTTAACTGGACGTCTCACTCATTTTTCTCGAATAAAAATTGTGATCATTGCTATGTCGATATAATGCATAATTTTGAGTATGCTCATCATACCTTCCTTAAGGAATGAGGCCAACGACCCTTTTTTATGTCATAGGAGGCAAACGAACAGGTGGGTCACATGATGTTAAGTGATCACCACCATCCATAGACTATTAGCAACACCAGGGGAGTCGCAAGTGCGTTGCCATCCCGTCTTTGGGGGAAGGGGAGGTGGGTCTCCGGCACTCTCACTGGCCGAACCAAACGCAACAATGCAAGCACTGTTACTGCACGTCGGTTTTCTATGAAAAGATGGTACTTGCCCGGGCGAGCCAACCCATTCATGCTGAAACCAGTAGTAGATTCAGTGTGGTTCTACCACATACCACAGTGTACAGAGTATTTTAAAATAAAAAGACTATCTTTTCATTAGTCGTTTAAAGATGGGCCTGGAAATACATTTTTAACTTATCTATAAAGTTTACTTTCTATGATATCTGGTCATTCAAACAAACTAAATACGTTTTCCAGATCCATCCATAAGCCGAGTAAGTGTTAACTGGTGCTTGGTATTAGTTCTCTCTGTGGTTAACGCTATTTTTGAACTGTGGAGGTGACGACTCAGTTGATAACATGTTTGAACCTAGGGCCGGACCTAGGGAATATGGGTCGGGGGGCCCATCTTCTTATTGCACAGATCCGGCGGACGGAGGAGACGGCTGGTGTGTACCCGGCTGTCTCTTAACAGGACGATGCCCGGCGGCGGCGATTTCACTGCTGGGCCAACCGCTGCGGCGACACGATGAAGTCTATAGAGATCTCGTGCCGGCCGTACTTATCGGCAGACGTACACCGTGGGGTTTTAGTCCGTGCGAATCGGACATCCATAAGAGATTCCCGACGATTAAAAAAAAAAGGATCGAATTCTTGCAAATGAGCTAATCTCTTGCGGAAGGAAAAGATCCAGATGGAACTATAGTATGGTGGCAGGCTTTTTCTAAGCACTTCTGTCTAGCTACCACCCTTAAATTGAAAGTCTGATTTATTCTGTAGTCAGTATTTAGGTAACTACACTTATGAGTCAGTTTCATTAGGTTTAAAACATACTTACTACCTTCTTAGATCACATCTTTATATAACATCAAATGAGATTCTGGTAAACGCTAAAGCCTATAAAGTACCATCAAGTATAGTTTTGTTATTTTGTCACGTTACTATGAAAAAAAGGCTTCGTGCTGTAATAAGAGTGAGAAAATACAGATCAGAACTAAGCATTTGATTTATAAATACAAATAAAGTATTTGCGTATATTTACAGTACATTTTTTTTATTGTATCTCTGCAAAGTGACTGTACTGTGCCTGATAGTAAGCACAGTACAATCCAAAAACAATCGCGACCACCGAGAGACGTACTATCCATCGCCGGTCGCCGCTGTCATGCCGGCCTGCGTAAGTATCTCTTCACGTTGCGCTTGAAGGACCCCATGTCATAGGAAGGAGGAAACACACTGGCCGGGAGATTGTTCCACAGCTTCACGGTATATTTTCGATTATAGATTTTAGTGATAGTAAATCTCTCTCAGAATCCGTCCCTGTCTGTCACTCGAGATTGCGGAAATGCTTGAAACGTTTTGATTAAAGTTTTGCCATTAATTTGTTTGAAAATTAGTCAGTTGGGAGTGGTTGTTACAAGCGTGGGGTCATTGGACTTTGTCTTGTGAAATTTTACGTGTATCATCAACAATACAGACACGCGAACGTTTAATTGAATATAGAAATTGTTAGATCGACGACCTTATAGTTGCGGTTAGCGAACCTGGCAGCAGCGTCTAAAGTTCCGGGGTCGACTCTCGCGCCAGGGAACTATTTATGTATGTATGAGCCGGTTGAGATTGTTCCGGGTTTGGGTTGTTTCGTAAATGTCTAGAGATCGACTTGATACTATGTCATACTCGGAGTATTTAGTATTTATATATTTACCGATTTGCTGGACCGTAAGTTTAAGCGTCATTTCAAGTGGGTTTTGGTGTCAAAGGTCTATTGTAAAGTGGATCAATATCTATGGTGATCTATGGAATTGAATCACCTCTCTGTGCATCCACAAAAAACAAATGTAAACTCGATCGAGCCTTCTTCTCGAAGACAAGACTGTTTTTCGAACCGGTGGTAGTTTTGACGTTCTTATGCGCCTTTTTGGAGCCTAAATTGAATAAAGTATTTTGATTTTAATGAAAATCTATGTTAATTCTACATACACTTGTACCTCTATAAATTAGGCGTGTTTTCCTCTATGATCGCCGTTATTCTTACCATCGCACCGATATCTAGTATTTTTGTTTTATATACTGAACTTTATTTAATAATGTATAGACTTTAGTTCAAGAAAAGTTACCACGACAAAGAAATGGAAATCTGTATATCCGTTGTTAGGTCGTTTAAAAATCAGAGAGAACGCTCAACTCAACTCAAATCTAGTTTAACAATTCCAGACACAGCGAAGCTACTAAGCTACCGAATATTTATATTAGCTATAACAATAATTAAAACGATATTAAAAATAATTTAACTATAACAACCCCAGTACTGATTTTAACACTTAAACATAGATAAACGATAAAAAGAAGATCTATACTAAATAATTAAGAATTAATAAAAATAAAAACAAATTCTGAAAAAAAAAACTTATTAAACAAATTCTTTAATATATTAATTGTTTTTTTTATTTTATTTTTCTCGAACTGTCTACGCTATTGACCCTGCAGGGTCTTCACAGCTTCACCGGACTACTAAGGCGAGCGCTTAAGGCACTCAGCCGATTTAGTTTTTTAGGTAACATACACAAGGGCGCAGGCGCACCTCGGCTTGGGCTGTTACCTGGAAAAAGTCGCGTCTGACCTAGCTAACTATTCTAAGCTATTCATACATATATACATTTGTGAACCATACAATCGAAATTGCATGATTCACAAATGAATACGTGTATATCGGAATGAATATATTAATTGTCTTTGGGAGCAGGTGTGCTGGTAATTGGCCACTACAGTTTATGGATACTTGTGATATAAGATATGACGTCATATGTATAATTTCAACAAAACTTTTTTTCTCCTTTTGATCATGTAACTCCTTTGAATAGAAATCTTCTTTGTAATTGGAATATCCGTTCGACACTGTAAGGATGAACTCTATGCTGATAGCGTCTATGGAAATAAATTACTCGGTTATCTATGATTCTCTCTATATGTAGTTCTAAATAATTGTAACATTTTTATAATTAACCTTTACATTTTAATATATGTTTTTTGATAATCAACACAAATTGATACATACATATCTATAGGTACCTAATAAGTATTTAATTCTGTATGTACATTTTTTTCTTCAAAATATTAGTTTGGATATCCATTAAAATATAAAAAAATAGTGTATCTGCCTGTATTTAGTTATCCTGTTTTCAGATCAAGTTATCGCAAATAATAAACGTCATGAAATTTATAGTTTTAGATTGTTCCGCTAGATGGAACTATGAAAACATTTTTCGATCGCTTGAATGTTCAAAATTCTTCTCATGCTAGTCATTCACTATTACTATTAATTAAATGTATATATTAGTTACAAAACAAACTAATAAAATCACAGAAATACTAATAAGCTTAGACGTAACAGCCTTGGCAGCCTTTTTCTCTACTAATTTACCTTAGAACACTCTGTGAGGATCGAATTTCTTGGACATAGAATGGTCATCATGACAGTTTTCAGATATTAATTGAGGTTATGTTTTCCGAGTTGTCAATTTTAGTTCTCAGCTTTTGCGCTAGGGGTGCGTATGTATGTGACCGAGCTGTCATAGGAAACATGACTGTATGAAATAATAAAATTAATTGCTACCAAAATACACTGAAAATTGGAAAATAAAAAGTTAATGAAAAAAAATCAAATAGAACTAAGATAAAAGTATCTTAACCAAACCACACTTATACGAGATTAGCGGCAGATTTTTCAACTTTAAGATAATAATTAGCTAGGCTAGTTTAAAAAAATCCCAATTGGCTTATTTCCAAGAATTAGAAAGTAAGCCGATCACCGAGGTGTCTGAATTCGTGAGGTGTCACATGTGTTTTTTACGAAACATTATATATGTATGAATAGCTAGGCTAGTTTAACTTACCCTTGTTACCTACCGACAAAGTGACTCTCGCCTTAGTAGTCTGGTGAAGCAGTGAAGGTCTGTCATTGCAATCGAAATCAAAAACACTTTATTCAATTTAGGCCCTAAGAAGGCACTCATGAACGTCAAAACTACACCGAGAAAACAACCCAGTCATCGAGAAGAACCAGCAAGAAACTCGATCTGGTTTATCTTTTTAACAAATATATATAATATATAAGGTGAATGTCACAAACGTCTTTAATGGATGCACAGAGATGAGTTAATTCCAGACATCACCATCGTTTACATATTGATCCACTCTATAATAGACTTTTGACAATAAAACCCGCTTGACATGGCGCTTAAATTCGCAATCCGGCAAATTGGCAATAGCGTAGTAGGTCGAAAAAAACGACGTACTTCAACTGTCAACCCTCTGGCTATCTTTATCTCTGTCCACCACCAAGAGTTAAAGTTTGATGAAACTTTATTTTAACAGATGGTTTACTGCGAAGGCAGGTGTCCTCGCCTATTACCTCACTTAATACCGCTTTCGATTTCAATGTGTTTTTTTTTTCACTCTTGGTTCATAGAAATACAATAAATTAACGCCTCTGCGAGATAATATTTACGACTGAGAGACTAATGTCGTAAATTAACACCTTCATATGTTTGAGAGCAAAGAGAGAATCTGACATAGTGACTATAGCTTTCTAAAGTATCTTAAATCTAAATATAGACGATTTAGGGTTACTAAGGGGTTATTGGAAAAAATCCTGAAAACAAATCATAGTGAAAACTCTTAAAAAAATATGTTTATATGTAAAAAATAACCAACTCTTACTACTACTCTACTCTAAATCACTACGGGATACGCCGAATTGCATGTATCAGGCAACAGCCAAAGCCGAGGTGTGCCGTGCACCCTTGAGCTAGTTGTCAAAATAAAATCGGCTGAGTGCCTTAAGCGCTCGTCTTAGTAGTCCGGTGACGCTGTTAAGACCTTGCTTGGTCAATAGCGTAGTTAGTTTGAAAAAAAAAAAACTACGGAATAGATTTATTATCACTTTTTTAGTTTTACGCCTTAGTCACTTAGTCCCTTATCTCAAAAAACATATCACGATATCTTCATTTCATAAAAAGTTATTCAAATTTTAACAAAACATGATAAACGCTACAAAAGACTAAAGAAATTTCATAAACAAAGTATATTTTTGCTTCAATTGTTTTTATTTGTTTTTTTTTCTGCATAAAAATGTAATTGATAAGATAATAAACATAGCAGACGAAGTAGCGTGTATAGGTTAGTTTATAATAAATTATTTAAAAAATATGCGCTCTATAAAATTGCAATCAACGTATATATATAATTCCTAAATATATGTGTAAAAATCTCCTAAGACCTATACTTAAACAATGTAAGGATTTAAGGTTTTATTGGTCTATATATTTATGGCTTCTTGTGACCAAACAAATAATATAATGGGAATACGCAAATTTATGACAAATCTTTCGCGTTTATTTTTCTAGAGTGGAGCTGTTTGTTTTGAAAGTAGACTGTTAATTAAAAAGAGATAGGGGTGTAAGGGATGTCGAATAACATCATAAGACTTGAGGCACCCAAGCCAACCTCACCTGCACGTGGTGCACACTGCTGAATAACGAACGAGGCAATGGCGAAAGCAGGGTGGTAGGGCTTTACATCCTGAATGCGTCGCAACCACCATGTATATGGCGAAAAAGCCTGTCATAGTGATTCGCTTCTGTGGGTCGCGTTTCGGGATCAGCCTATACGTATCCAGCTTTTCGAAGGCCGGCATGACAGCGGAGACCGGCGATGAATAGTGTGTCACTCGGTGGTCGCCATTGTTTTTAGATTGTACTGTGCTTACCATCAGGCATAGTGCAGTCATTTTGCCGTAAAGATCTAAATATTTATCAACATATTTATCAACATCAATGGATATTAAATACATTACTCTTTTTTTTAACACAAAAGAAATGTAGGTTCTTTTGTCATTAAAATAACTGGCTTTGAATCAAAATTAGTTCAAAATAAAAAAGTCGCTTCGTTTGCGTTTTGTTTTTGTTTGTTCGCTTCTCCACAATGTGCTAGTTTCTCTCAAATAAAATTATTTAAAAGATACACGTAGAAGTTTCACATAACCGATTTTTAAGTCGCATTGTACTTTTTATCTACTTAGCAGGGACATTGAATTCCACGAATTACGTAGTGTAACTCGTCGCCGTTATGATCGCTTAGTAACTATTAATTTTGCATATGTTATGGTATTTTCTTTAATATGCCTATATCTTTAGAAATCCTGTATTAACATACTAGCGGACCCGACGGACGTTGTCCCGCCCGATGATAAAAATACCTTGACAAATTATATACCAAACATTCCTGATGAATAACTTTCAACGTGCGTGAAAACCGCATGAAAATCCGTTCAGTAGTGTTTTAGTTTATCGCGAACGGACAGACAGACGCGTTAGGGGACTTTTTTTTAATTTAATAATAAATATTTATGATATTTGGAAAAATGAATATCTATTATTTGAGTTTAAAAGTTATTTTTTAATAATGTAATTCTATTGAAGTCACAAATTAGTAAACACATTTTGCTCAATGAAAGAAAACTTCGCTCATTATGTTTGTTTGAGATTTTATTATCCGCTATTGCTTCAATACTTACTTATAAGCTACATAGGTTCACGCATAGATATAAATAACCAGGCATGCAACACAGACAGGTGGTTCAAGTTGTGTGAACCCGCCGGCTCAGTGTGACCGCGAAATTATTTTCAAGACTACACCAGCCTCGAGAGAACTCACACAGATGCATCATCTCATCTGCACACACGTCTCACTAACTATATCTCTATGTAGAGGTAGTCGTGAGAAACTGATCGATCTATATCAAAAAGTTTTAACTCACTCCCCGTGTCATGGAAATTTCAGTTTTATTCTTATTTCAAGTAGCGTGGAAATTTGAATAACCGTGAAAAGATGTTTACGTTATTCCAAACGTTCGATGTATATGGTAAAGTTGCTATCTTGTTCGTAATGTCCGCGAACGGAGGTACATTCAACTTTTAGCCCAGTAAACTCACACAGTTCGTTCACCCACTGCTTGTCAACTGACGTAAACCGATAGAGATACAGGATTATCTCATAGCAGTGTCCCTTTCACGCTTTATGTTCAAGTTAGAAGTTTTTATTAAGTATTCGGCTGTCGAAATAGTTTACTTTTATTTGTGTTATGCTGTCCTGGTATTTTGAAAGACTGCGTCGCGTTGGTTATGTCGATAGTTGGTGTGTATTTTTTTTAACCATTATTATTAATTAAAATACACATTATTTACCATATTTGTTTATTACGTTTATGCTACAAAAAATATAATTTTGTCACGTGTTTTGTTTGTCATTTGAGTCGATCATGGGACCAATTAATAAATAAAAAATACCTTTTCTTAATAATTGTGACACGCTGCGCGTCGTGGCGAACTGGCCAAGGTCTTCTTGGTTGGTTATGTTCGGTTTTCTTACATACTAAATCAAAATAAGCCATTCTTCAGTTTATTACCAGCGAACTATTTTTATTATATTTTGTATTATATTCTATTTTTATCACACTTTTATTAGCTTCACCTGTATGTATGTATGTAACCGACCCCTTTGAGCTCGATTTTGTCCTACTTTGAACGATCAGATTTAATTCAAACTTTGCACACCTGTCAAAGGTCGATGACAATGCAATAATCCGAAAAAAAAAAGTTAAAAAATTTAACTAAAAAATTAAAAATAAAATTTAATAAATTTTGTATAAGAATAGTGTAAATTAGAAATAAATGTAAATTTTTGTAAAAAAGGACAGAAAAATAATAATGACCTCCAGATATCAGTATTTTTATAATTTTTTTCATTTCAGATTCAGATTTTCATATCAGAAAAACATAGTGTATTTATTTATTCTGTTTTATCTAAGCTATATTCATAATGATATTAACAGGCTGGACAGCATACGTACACAGTTAGATTAAATACTGATTTATTTGGAAATAGAAATATCTAATTTCTATACTTGCATACATTTAGTTCGCTATATTTTAAAGTTGACTCTATAATATTATCGCGCTTTCGATAGGAATACTGAAGAATTTTACATTCGCTATCAATTTATGTAGCTTGTTGGCACCTGATGTTTAGGCTATTTTTCTTTCTGAAAGAAAGTCGTTGTTAGGCGATTAATGTTCCACCCTTACTACATATATCTCATGCATTGTTGGGGTGAAATTAGTGTACATTGTACTGTCTTCATACCACATCAGTAGCACTCTTAATCCGCCACTTAGAGACAAGTTTTTTGGAGTTTCTCTTCCAAGAACATAATGTGACAAGTAAATATTTTAATGATAGTCATACTAATAGATAAAATTGATTATTTTTTGTCTTTGTTAATTTTTGTTAAAATATATAGATGGAGATTAATTTGTAATTATAAAAATACAATAAAAAAATAATAGATAGCCCATAGTCATTCCATATAGAACGCGTACTTTGTAAGCACTCGTTACAGAAAATTATTAATAAATACTGTTTATATAAACCAATTAATAACACAGTATCCTAAGATATTAATAAAATACATAGAGAAGTATAATTAAAACACTGGAGCAGCAAAAAAAAAGTGTGTGTGTGTACACGCGTTAGAAATTACACTTCTTTGGCGTAACAAGATAAAAAATTTCAAAAATTTTATCTTTTGCCTTATTCTACGTTTGTAGAAAAAACGATACTAACAATAGAAAAAGTTGACTATAGCTAACATCAGGGTGTCGGTTTTTCGTGACGGTGTGTGCGCGCATCGTAAAAATGTACTCTCTTCATTTTTCCCTAACGATCCAAAAGAAATATAACTTCAAAATCTAGACGAAGAATGTAATCTTCGACGAAGTTTGTTGACTATACACAATAAATGTTGTTATTAGTATCAACATAAATGTATGTTGTTTGTAAATTATATAATTTGTTAGTAAATACATATTATAATAGTAAAATAATATTAATTTGTCTTCTCTCGATTTTACGGCAACTCTCAATAACGCCATAAAATACGCAGTCCTTTAAGTGTTGCTATATAAATTTAACACTATTATCTATGTACTAATTATAAATTATATTGTTTATACATAATGGGTATTAAAACTATATATATTTCCTTTATTTTAGGTAATACGCAATATACATTGATAGTAATATGTAATTTTTGAAGTGAAAACTTTACATCCACGTTGAGCGATTTTTGGAAGAAGAAAAATGTATGGGTTTGCGCCACCGATGACCTCGACATGCTTATGATGTACGCACTTGCGTTAGACTAGCTATGAGTAGTACAACGGCTTGCGTACATGTAATATTAACATTTTGTATTTACCATGTGTAGCCCACCGTATGTTTGATTAATTGATAGACTGTACAAAAGTGTGTATAATTATTGCTCGGAGTGCCAATCGATATGAAAACCAGCCTAAAGTTAGTCATTTCAATTTAATTGATTCCGACTATGATAGATTTAAAAATTAAAAAAAGAACACAGTTATTCCCTTGTTCCGAGTTTCCACTTCTCTTGGCAGTTCTTATGACTACCTCGATTTCTTTTACTAACCCTAGATTTACGGACTAAATAATCGGGCTCACTTAGTATTGTTTAGATAATCATAATAATAAGTGGTATCAAAAGATTCGAACACTTTTTATCTGTGCACAGGTCCTGGCAACACTTTTGATGACAAATGACATTCATAAACCCACATACGGGAGTTTTTGGCCGGATTTTGGTCTGTCATGTAGTGAATTTTTTTTTTCTCATAATGTTTGTTACTTGATTCTATATTGTGTAAATATGGTGGTGGTTTATGTAATATAGTTTGTTTATTGTGCATAAGTGAAGTGAATGGACAATAATACCACGGACCATGAATTCTGAGATGCCACAAAAACTCCATGGAAAGTTCTAACAAAATGGCCACCATCTTGTCAGTTCATTGAAGTTATATCAAGAAACTTGTAATATCGATACTCGCTTGACCATGGCAGTAATAGTCTACTAGAAGACTGGTTGCCAAAAGTATAATGGAAGAAGAACTTTTAATACTATTAACTACTCGGCAATGGCAGTAATAATCTAAAAGATTGATTGCCAAAAATAAAGTAAAAAAAAAAACCATATACCTACCTATATTTATCAAATGCTTATTTGCGTAGTCTCTTTAAAATATTCAAGTAAATTTAAGACTAACTTAATTTGGTTTCCATGTTGTTTGCTCTTTTTTTTTTGTAAAAGAAGTTAACGACTCAGAACATATTATTACATACGGCATTTAATTTAAATTTATAAGCCGTGCTAATTACGTTCCAAAGTAATATCACACATAATTCTATTTTTCAGCTTGAATAATGCTTGGCAACTTTATTACACACCAGTGATTTATTCGAACTTCGTCATATCTTTGTTTTAAATTCTATTATTGACAACCAATCTTCTAGTAGATTATCACTGCCATTGGTCGAGTAGATACCGGTTTCTTGTGATAATTTCAATGAACTAACAAGATGGTGGCCGTCTTGTTAGAACTTCTCAGGGAGTTTTTGTGGCAAGTCAGAATCCATGCACCGTTGTATTATTTCAGATCCAATTCACTAGTGCACAATAACCAAACTATATTACGTAAAACACCACCAATACTACATAATAGAGAGCCGAATAACACGAGATTATGGCAAACTGAAATAGTTTAGAATATTATCGGATACGAAATATATATAAGAGTTGTTGAGTTATGTATGCTTGGTACACATATATGTTTCAACAACTCATATATGTATGAATAGTTAGCTTAGGTTAGCTCACAGGTTAGCCCGTGGCTTTAAAAAGGTCTCATATTAAATGCACCGCATCGCTGAACCACATCGTTCTTTTGTCTCGCTTTAGTTACGTTAGGTTAGACTTGTGAAAAAGGATAACGCGAACTTGCCTCCGGCGAGCGCGGTGCATTTATTAGGAAACTTTTTTAGACTAAGTATATTAATACGTATTTATCTTTTTTTTAATAACACGGTAAAGGTTTTAGTGTTTCATTACAATCTCATCTGATTTTAAATGACGATGTGGTATCAGATAGTAAACATGCTATATCTAAAGGGTTACTCTCAAGTGCAGTTGACGGAGCACACCAACAGGTGCTTCGCGACAGATTTTCAATTTGAGAGTGGTAGCTACCTAGGCGGACTTACAAAAAGCCTTATCACCATGCCTATGGCTTCATCAGAATGATTTCCTTTACCGAAAGCGCCCGACTCAGTTGCTAGGATTCGAACCTACTTGATTCTAGTATCTTAGTTGTTGCAGGCTCAAAGGACGAATATCCAAAGTTCTTAAGAATAAACGAAAATGGCTGGCCATGCACTTGCGACTCCTCTGGTGTTGCTAGTGTCTATGGACCGTGGTGATCACCTGTCTGTTCGTTAGACCCCTATAAAAAAAAGTAGTGACTTTTTAAACTTTGTTTTAGGCAACCAATATTCTAGATTATTGTTGGTATCGTCGAGCAGGTAATAAATAATATTGCAAGTTTCCAGTGTGCATCTCAGAATTCATGCTCCATTGTATGGTATTATTTTCTATACACTGCATTTGACTTGTATCTATATCAGAACTAACAGATATTGGTGACTTTAATATTATGCTCATGCAACACGTCAAGGGAATGAATAGTGAGTTGTATCAAATTGCGATCACTCCTCTCTCCCTTTATATTGCCAATTTCAATTGCGTATGTGCGAAACAAACAAGTTTGAAAAAAAAAACAAATAAAATGCCACCAACATTAAAAAATATAGACTCAACACAATATTATGAATACAATATAAAAGTCACTAAGTGACTAAGGTCTCGCCAGAAACTGCAAACAGTGATTTGTACATATAAGAAAAAAAAAACAATATCTTTTTATATTACCCGAGGAAAATATTCCCATATAAATAAGAATTCAAAAATAGCGCCCACATAAACAGTTGTGTTTGGACGCCATATTAAATGGGACGCCTTCGTTTCCATTAAATTTTAGGGATCATGGAAGCGAGGACGCTAATGCTGTTGGGTCAGGAAAAACTGGTTGTGGAAATACGTCATTGTCTCTATGTTTACAGTGTGGGCGTACCGGTTTTTTGTTATGGTAAGTTTAGTTCATTCAAGAGTATTTCGTTGGATGTTACCACCGCCTACGGACATTGAAATAATATTTGTATATGTCCATTAATATAGATCGTGACTTAATAATATGTTCTTTTAATTACTAAATCTATACATATAATAATAATGTATATCTAACATGTCTCTACCTTTCAGATTTATGTAAAAAAATGTAGTACAATACATTTCAATCGCTATTAAAAATGTCTGTCTGTCTGTTTATTTGAACATGCGTCACAGCTAAATTACTGCGTTCATAAATAATAAAGCAAATCCTCAAGTACCATTTAGTCTTGGTTTCATTGAAATCCGTTTGGTCTATCAATAGTTATTGTGATTTTAATACTACGATTGCGACTTAGATACAGATAAAAGTAGATAATAATTAGACTTAATACATTCAGATTTTTTTTATATCATAGGGGGCAAACGAACAGGTGGGCCACCTGATGTTAAGTAATCACCACCGTCCATAGACACTTGCAACACCAGGGGAGTCATAAGTGAGTTGCCAGCCTGTTTTTGTGTGAGAGCGGAGTGAGGAATGGGGAAGCGGGAGGTGGGTCTCCAGCGCTCTCACTGACCGAACGAAACGCAACAACGCAGGCACTGTTACTTCACGTTGGTTTGGGTTAGGGTGATACTAACCCGGGCGAGCCGACCCATTCATGCTGAAATCTATACTAATATTATAAAGAAGTAAAGTTTGAGGGTTTGTGAATTTGTGACGTTGTAGGGGGTAATCTCAGGAACTACTGGTCCGATTTGAAAAATTACTTCAGTGCTATATAGCTTATTTATCGAGGAAGGTTATAGGTTATATATCATCACGCTAAGACCAATAGGAGCGGAGCACCAATGAAGAATATTTCAAAATCGGGGTATTTTTCCTCTTCAGAGCTTCCGCTGCGTGTTATCGTTAGCCCAAAGTAACTATTCCACGCGAACGAAGTCACGGGCAGAGGCTAGTCAATAATAACTTCA